>ML777853.1:1286547-1311757 GCA_009831015.1 Picea engelmannii | reverse complement strand
CCCTCCATCCCTCACCCCCCCACTACCACACTCTCTCTCCCTCCCTTTGTCCTTCCTTCCCTTTGTTTCTCTCTCTCTAGATCACTCTCTCCCTCTCCCTCTTCTTTCCTCTCTCTCCTTTACCCTCTCTACCTTCCCCTCTATCTCTTTACCTCTCTCTCCATGTCTCCCTCTAATTCCCTGTCTCCTCCCATCCATCTCTAACACTTTCTCCCTCTCCCCCCCTCCTTCTTTCCCTCTCTCTACCCCTCCATATCTATCTCCCTCTTGCTCACTTGATCTCTTTCTCCCAATTTCCCCTCTCTCCCTTGTTAATTTTAGAGATACTATTAAGTTCTTTTCAATTTACTAGACAATAATAGCATAAGCAGGATCAATCAAAGAAACACAATCACAAGGTACACAAATTTATCCTGGGAAACCCTCATGGGGGAGAAAACCCCAAAAAAACTTCCTTGATATAGATTTCCAATACAATGCCAAGATAATAAACCAAACACTAGAGAATATCCAAAAAAATCACCAAGACTTCATAATGTTTTGTATTTTAGTAAAAGATTCACTGGAATTTTACAAGATTTTATAATTCAGTGAAAGATTCACCAAGATTTTACAAGATTTTATAATCCATTGAAAGATTCAGCAAGATTTTACAAGATTATATAATTGACTAAAAGATTCGCCAAAAAATTATATATACATATTATATTATTGATAAAATAGCTTTCAATTTTTCCTATATATCATGGGGATTTGCCCATTTATTATACATATAAATTTAGGGGGGGTTCTTAAAATCACCCCTGATGCCACTACTAGTGCCCACAGGTCCATGGATAGATCTGGGCATGGATTTTGTGTTGGGGATCCCAAACAAACAACGAGGTAATGATTCTATTTTTGTGTTTGTTGATAGGTTCTCTAAAATGGCTCATTTCATTGCTTGCAAGAAAACTAGTGATGCATCATGGGTGGCATAATTGTTTTTTTCAGAAGTTGTTAGATTGCATGGGGTTCCAAAAACTATTACCTCTGATAGAGATACACGGTTCTTGGGTCATTTTTGGAGAAATTTATGGAAGAAACTGGGGACTAAATTATAGTTCAACAGTGCCTATCACCCCCAAACAGATGGGTAAACTGAGCTGGTAAATCATAGTTTGGGAAACCTATTACAGAGTAATGTTGGAGAGAAGCCCAAGCAGTGGGATTTGGCTTTACCTCAAACAAAATTTTCCTACAATAGTTCAGTGAATAGATCTACAGGTAAATCTCCATTTCATGTTGTTTACGGTATAAACCCTATGGGTGTCCTAGATTTGGTGTAGCTACCACTTGGGGATAGGATCAGTGATGATGGAGAAGCATTTGTAGAACATATTCAACAGTTGCAACAACAGGTGAGACAAAAATTGTAGGCCAATAATGAACAAAACAAAATTATCAAAGATGCTCACCGACGATACCAAGTATTCAATGAAGGTGATTTGGTGATGGTTTATTTACGGAAGGAGCGGTTTCCTCGAGGAACCTACCACAAATTGAAGTATAAGAAAATTGGTTTGTGCAAGATTCTCAAGAAAATCAATGACAATTCTTATAAGGTTGATTTACCCGCTGACCTCGATATCTCCCTTGTGTTTAAGGTTTCTGATTTGTATATATTCCATGGGGACGATCTGGGTGATGTTAGTGTGGTAGAGGTGGATTGGAAACAAGCCATTCCAAGAAAGACAAAGGAAAATATTGCACATCTTCTAGATAAGAAGACCCTTCATACTCGACAAGGAAAATACAACTGATATCTGGTCCAGTGGAAAGACGTAGCACCAACATAGAGTACGTGGATTATAGAGGGTGACTTACTGAACATAGATCCCATTAAATGGCAACAGTTTGAAGATAGTAACTTGTAGGAGCTGCGTTCTTTTCAACCAGAGGAGAATGATGAAGGGTTTTTTCAAGGATTTTCTGAGGGTCATAACTTTTGACTCGGTTATCCATTTGGGATGAAAGTTTATGGGGATTTGTGTCTCGAATATTTCACTTCCATGTTGGGTATCTATTCAATTGGACATCATTTTGACACTTTTTTAGGGCCAAATTCCTTCATATAAGGCCTCAAATTGGGGTTTTAATGTTTTTATGAGAATTTTTATTTTTTCAATTATCAATTATCTTTTAGTTTATGAGCTTACTCAGAAAAGTGAGTTGATAAATAGTGTCATGCTAGTTAGCTCTTAGTTAGTGGTCAGTTTTAGAGTCATGCGAGAAATTTATAAATTTAGATGTTTTTCTAAAAAAAGTTGTTTTTCTAAAATTAGTAGTTTTCAAAAATCCTAGATAGTAGTTATAAGGGGTTGAACCTCCATTGTAATAGTTAGGATGGAGAAGGAATAAAAGACAATTATTTTTCCATTCTCCTGTGTTTTCATGTTTATTTGATCTTGTGAATGAATCTCAGGCTTTGGCTACATCAAAGTAACATTGTCTTGACGATGTCATTATCATGCCTAGTTCAATGGATTACAATATCCTTCGTGGACATAATTACATCTATGCAATGAGTTTGGTAGTGTCTTCACTCTTTCTAGTCATGAAATTCCTTCATGAGGGACACATTGTTTCCATTAATTGACTCTCATACTATGATCGCCCCTCACATGCTTCACATGACAAAATATCCCCTTTTGTTGCTCACATTACATCCATGTAATATGTGTCCACCTCACTTAGTTGTGCAACATCCACTCCCACCAAGTGTATTCCCATGGCTCTAGAACCACCTCCTCACCACTTCAACTCATAGTGTGTGAAGATTCATTCACCCTTGGGGTCATCCACACCTATTTATTCACCCATTCATGAAAGTAACTATGTCTCTGCAACCACATTCTTCCTTGACGATGAAGATTTCCTTGAGACCATAACTTTTTTTGCTAGTCCTAGTGATAACCCTCACCTAGGTTCTCCTATTGACTTCCTGTGTCATCCTAATTACTCATTCGATGGAACCTATTATTCCATCTCTATTATAGCAAGATTTGCCTCACCCTAGGAAAACTTGCACATAGGGCCTTTTTCCATTTCCCTATGTAGACTTGAAGTCCCTTTTTGCAAATCCCAAAGCTAAAAACATGATTTTTCCACATATATGTGCCCTGCCTATATTACAACATGCATATATGCAGGTTGCACCACTGCAACCCGTGTACATCGAGATTTGTGCCCAAAATTAAAAAAATGGTGTCGGGTTTCCATGTCACGTCACGAGATCTATGATCCTTGGCCTTCCATATACTAGAAACATTCTGACTCGACCCTTCAGTTCCACTTGAAGGATAAAAATGAGCCAAATCCGAGCTATGGAAAGGAGGAGAAAGAATTTAACTTTGAGAACAAAGTTACTCTGGAGAAATTATTTACTTCACATTGAGTCTACATCCCTTTTTCCTTTAAGTCTGAACACATTGTTCAACCCCCAAGCTCTTCCCTTATTGATTGAGAACATCATTGTCTCTCTTATATGAGCTTGCCTTTGGTGGAGGATTGAAGTGGTGGAGGCCCAGATGGAAGGAACTTAGTTTCTCGAATCCGAACCGTGTCGACACAAAAGTTTGTAACTCATTCACTCCTGCTGATTACATCTTAATAGAAATACTCTTTTCTCATCCAATTAATATCTTGCGAATATTTGAATTGTTATTCCATGGGAATATTTGTTATGAATATTGATGGATTATTCTATCGAATGTACTAACATTATCAATTATCACCATATGCTTTCGTTTCTTGGCTATTGAGGACTAGTTGCAGGTATATTGCTTTGGGTCAAGTGCTCAACGATGGACTTCATCGAACGTCTGGATGAGGTAGGTATTTTATCTTGTCTTGCTAGCATATTTGTTTATATATCTTACTTGATATTAGATTTGATTTATGCAATCATTTCCGTCTGTTGCGGTTTACCCCTAGCCATAGATATATTTTCCTCGTAACATAATTGGCGAACGTACTGGGATAAAATCTTCTTTTTCGGGGTTTGGAGTGTTTTTCTCCTTAGATTTCTCTCGTTTATATTGAGTTTCTTGTCGTATGATTGCTTGAAAACCTATGTTCAATCTAAGTTTGAGTTTCTTAGCCTTCTCTTTAGCCTGGTTGTATTTTGACACATATACACGAGTTTTGGCTTGACAGTCACGTACATACACATGTTGTACTTCTGCAAGCTGCATACATATGTGCTTTTACCTTGAAAAATTGTGTACATCACCCTTTGTTGCTTGGTTGCTGGGTTTGATGGTTGTTGGGCAGGTTTTGATGATTGTTGAGTCTTCTTGGGTCTCTGTGGTGACTGTTAAGTATCTATGGAATGACAAGAAACCTTTCTTTGGTTGAATTTTTGGGCAGTTCCTTTCTCATCATTTTTTTCATTTGATTTTCCTTGCATCTTGGGCTAGGTGTTTTGCTTCTTGATATCCTACTTGGTTTGTCTCTTTTTACACATAGTAGAGTCTTTATATCAAGCTGTTGTTCAGTCCTTGCATTTTCATTTTATTGTATTGAAAATACAAAAATATTTGGCATTTTACATTGTAGGAATTTTGATCTTTTGAGTCTTTATCATTAATCTTAGTGCATGTAAATAAAGGTTTCATTTTTATTTAGAATCACATAACTGAATTGAGAATTGCATTTTCGAAAAGCATATCATTTATTGGAAATTGAAGTTAGGACTTTGCATTGTATTCATATTCATTTATTTTACTTGCTGAGTCATAACACCACTAGTTTTATGACCGCACCTTTTCAGTAAGAAAGGCCATTAAAAGTAATGCTATAATTTAAAATTTATTAGTAACAATTTTATTTTTCTAGGGTGCAGAAACTAGCTTAGGATTTAGAGCCTTGGAATAGGATTTTGTGAGTAAACTTCTCCAAGGCTATTAAATCAACATATGTGTCTGACTAAGGGAGTGGAGAAATCCATTGTATAATCAGTAATATCAAGAGGCTCCACTTAAAATGGAGTTAAGCACGAGGTTGTGTGAGGTTGGTTGAAGGGATGTTTGTGCGATACCTTCTTAGTGTCAGATATATTTCTGGGGATCTATTCGTATATGGGGATCTTTCTAGTGCCCTTACCTTTGTGAGAGGCGGTTCTTTCAAGGTTTCGGGCTTTGCTACCCTGCCCATACGATGGATTTGACTTACGACTGTTCGCATGTGCATCAGTTATATTGTGGTTTCTTAGTTGCTTGACTTAGCTACCACATAGGTTACTTGTAGGGGTTATTCTATAGGTACCCTGGGTCAAATAAGGGTCGGACAACACACAAAATTTATGGAGGATTACCTCTCCGGGGGGATCTGATTGACTGGTTGTTAAGCCCATGAGGGCCCTTATAACTGATTATGTCTCCTCCAATATTTAGCAGAGAAGTCTCAGGCCACTCTTGGGCAAGGCATACCTACTTTAGAGAGGGAGGTCCCTTTCAACCACTTTATCCTATTTGTGTGCATATTGGTCGTTTGATTATTTTTGGTGTTCTCTTTGATTACTAGTTGGCCTTAGGATTTTTTTTCTATATCTCGAGTCTTGAGTCATCGTGGAGCCATACTAGCTTCCCCGCAGGTCTCATCACTTGTTACAGTTGCCACCGCATTTTGAGTCTTTTCCTTCTAAAAGGCATAGAGTTATCAAACGTGGTACACACACCTCCACTTATCAGACTTGTGATTCTACAAGGATGAGTACTGAAACGAGTCATCAAGATACTGGGAGCCCTTCGACTCCCACACCTACTATAGTTAATGGTACCCCTTCGACTCCTTCAACCACGATGGTTGTAGTGCCAGAGGCATCTATCAACACCGTTTCTTGTCCTATAATGAATACTCAACCTATAGCCACAAACCCTTTTGTGTCTTTTGGTCACTCATCGATGTTATCAGATTAATCGATAAGTGGGGACACAAACATATCTCCCTAGATCCCACTAGAAACTAGAACAAAACATAACATAATGCACACTTCGCCTTAAAATTCATTATCATATGAATTAGTTTAATGAGTCACAAGAGACATACCTTTTAAACGATGCTTGTCCTCGCTAGTATCATCTTTGTATCTCCTTCCTTGAGTTTGCAGAATAGTAATCCTATCTAAGAATCACAAACCAACAACGAAGGAAAACAAAGATACATACATTCTAATGAAGTCTATGTATATGATCAAGGAATTATACAATAGAAGATGATATGATTATATAGGGAAGAAATGCATTACTGTATTAAGTGAATAGAAAGTGGAGAATACAACCCATGCCTTGATGTTGCAAGGTCCCCTTTCGATGGCTCTTTGCTTCAACACACACACCTTTGCTCCAATGGCTTGAATGAAGAAGATCCACAATCTGACTTGAAGAACTAAAGCAAAGCTCTCAAACATAATCTGAAATAGAAATCTCCATACAAATATTAGCTTATTCAACCTTAACCTTTTCCATGAGAGATCCCTCTTTATATAGTGTGAAAGAGATATGGATGAGTAGATTAGGATGATCCCACCAAATCAAAGAAGCGAGTAAGATCCAAACCTATCGGAGGCCACCTCATCTTCTAGAAGATCCCTTCTAGAACATTTGTGAAATTTGAGTTTTCCCATGCTTTACTCATTGTCGCATACTATGTAAGAGAAACATGCGATGACGTCGCAGTCTAGGTATAGTGCAGGATGTGACGATCAGGCATCGTTGCACCCCATGTATTTAGCAAGATGCGACGACCTTCCTTCATATGGTTTTTGGCAGAGGAAAGAAAATCACTTTTCCCATGGAGAAAGTCTCTTTTAATATTTTTAGGGAACATGAACACATGGTGTCAGGTGATCACTCAGGTGACCAAAATAATGTGTAACAACCGAGCTATAATGTTCAGTCCATCCCTATGGCCTCTAGTCCTTTTTCCTATGGTATGGCAAATTTTACATCGCAGTTTTCAAACTCCATTTCAATGGCTGGCACTAATGCTAACATTGGACTTGGGGGCACAACTCCTCCTTATACTCCATTCTCGTTTGGTGGCACTCATGTCCCTCAAATGACTCCTACCATGGGAGGCATTCCTCCTTTTAACCACAGGTCTAATCCTGTTGCTTCTGGATTTAGTAACCAACCTCATGGACAAGCTATTTCTCACATTCCATCCTTTACACCCAACTCCTCAATGTTGATTCAGACCAACACGTTTGGCATGAAGAATCCACCTTTATCCTTCAGATTCACACCCGAAGGAGGTCATTTTCACACCTTGGGAAACATCCAACCTGGGTCCACTCTGATTGGGGGTAGCTTTTACAACCCTCATCAGAACATTCCTACTAGAATGGTGCCCAACCAACCCCTTATGAATCAGCCTAGAGGAGCGTCTTATAATCCCAGACAGGGCCATGGTGCTTACCAAAACCGTCGATGGGCTGTGATTCCCCAACCACAATATTTCCAGGGAGCTTGGGGCTAGATGTTGCAACCCCATCTCCTTTTTCTGGCCATGCTCAACTTGCCAGAATTTTCTAAGTTAATGAATGACCCCGTGTGTCATGATCCATCATGGCCCTTCGTCCCCACTAAGCTTCCTTCATATATTCCAAGATTTGAGGGAAGGACTGGTGAGGATCCGGGTGATCACGTCACCACCTTTCACCTATGATGCTCTTCGAATTCCCTTAATGATGATTCTATTCAGTTAAGATTGTTTCAACACACCCTCACAAGGGTTGCCATGAAATGGTATATCAATCTACCTAGCGGGCATACATAACTTTTAATTAGTTAGTTTTAGTCTTCCTCAATCACTTCCAATTGTCGGTTCGTTACAATGTCGACATCGAAATTCTGTCGACATTTCGTCAGGATAGGGACACTCATATCTCGAATCACATCCAGGAGTGGCATAGACGGAAGAGGTTGATAAAGGCCTATATACCACCATAATTATTTCTAGAGTGGTTCCTTAAATATCTCCTGCCTTATATTTTGAAGGATGTTTCTACATCTAGGGTTACTTCTGAGGAAGAAGCGATCTCTAAAGCCCAGCAATTAGATATTATATATGCTCAGTCTGGGATGTTATACAAGATTCTTCTTAATGCACTGAGGTCAAACTATGACCCTAGACAAAAGCCTGGACTACATGCCGATGGAATTGTAGGCTTCGTCAATGTGAAATACGCAGAGTCGGTGACAAGCCATTTGAAAGACTTGTCTCTAAACCAATATGCAGGAGGACCAACTTCATTTTTGTCCTCTAATCCCACTCAATCGACAGATGTATGTTCTGTGCAGTCGTCGACTAGCCCGAATGGTAGCCAACAACCAGGAGGGAGTAAGAAGAAAGGACATAATAATAATCGTAGGGGTGGGAAGAATAATAATAAACCCAAGGACAATGATAATAATGAGAAGATGAATAATAATGCTGGTGAGGGCAAGAAAGAAAGGCGGAAGGTGAAGTTTCCCTGTAAGCTTTGTACAAACGATCACCTTACCCATTTTATTCCCCAAACTTGCGGAAGCTGCGAGGCTTTTATCTCTACCACCCGCTGTGCTGATGAATCCTTTTCCAAATAACCAACACATGGCCTCGAGCTCCTCGAATGCTGAAAATGTGGTGAGTGGGAGTCAAAACCCACCAACACAAGACGGTGACCGTTTATTCATAAATATGGTCAAATATGAGGTTAATGTAGCCACTCAATCTCGTGATTACAGTTCTCCAAAAACTATACCTAGTATAGAGTCTCCCCCTCCTCCAGATATGCCCCTACAGATCGAAAAACCAGATCCACCGCCTCGTATTACGAAAGGAGTACTCAAGCACTCTACCCACAATCCTAATGATAGAGATGCCAAAAATTACTCTATTGTTGAGGACCTGGCTCAAACCCCTTGTGCGATGTTGGCTCTGGGGGTACTTCATACATGTCCTTCACAGAGGAATTCCTTTCTATCTGTGTTAGGAGCTCTAGATCCTTGTGGATCAAAATTTATCAATTTTGACGTCACAGATGTGAAGCCTCGCTTTCCTTACCATGTGGAATTCCAAATCCACGAGGGTTACTCGAAGTATACCATCAAGCATACTGTTATTGATGAAGGTGTTGTAACATGTGTGATGTCCCTGATCTATTGGAAAGCCCTCGACTCTCTGACTCTTTCTCGGTCTCCAACCATGTTGACTGATTTTGATGGTCATTCCTTCCACCCTCATGGTATTCTTCCTGCATTTCCAGTCCAGTTAGGTGGGAAGACGGTAGAGGTGGATGTCGAGGTGGTTGATGCACCCCTCGATTATAACCTGTTACTAGGATGCAATTGGACTTATGCTATGACTACAATCATATCATTTGTCTTATGTACTCTTTGTTTTCCTCATGATGGGAGATCGTGACGATTGATTAGTTGTCCTTTGCGTATGCTAGTCTTAGTGCATCTATTGCACCGTCGATCCCCGTGGTCGACAATTCTCAACCGACAACTGAGAATATCAGCGTCAGAATGTATTCATCCCTTATGGGTACCTTCGACTTCATGGCACCGGTTCACCATATTTACGCCATTTCCAGTAGGCCTGTTTCGTCAGAGAGGTATGCTCCTTTCCGCACTTCCTATTTTAACGATCCTTGGACCCTACCTTCCTCGACTGCGTCTTGTGAAGGTCAGTCACATATTGGAATGGCCATGCCACTATCGGTAACAAAGATAGTGTATTAAGCTATTCTTGACTCTTCCACCGATCCAGATCCTGTTACCTCACAAACGAACGACGAGGATCCTGTTCTTGAGCCCGTGCGGTTCACTTCATCGTCTTGTTCACATAACTGCCTCAATGAGACTTTACCTTTGGATGAATCCATCATTGAGGCCATGAATGGCTCTGAAAAAACTTGGGATGACATGCATCATCACTCTTATTTTCTCCTAGAGCTTGCTAGAATCGCACAAGATGACTTTAGATCTACTTTGAGCGAGATAGTCGGTCACGTCGTAGTTCCACTTGATACACATGAAATTTATGCCAAAGGAAACATGGTGAGTATCTCCCATACCGTCACAACCAATATCTCTCGTATCCCTGGAAAGATTGAAAATGTATACATCGATGCAGATTGTTCACCAAAAGAAATTTTGATCTACACCGAACTCTTCAAGGAATTCCGAGATGTATTCTCTTGGTCATATGAAGAGATGCCAGGAATCGACCCTCGAATTGTCAAACATGAGATTAAAACTTACCTGGATGCTAAGCCTGTTCGACAACGTCTTAGAGATGTCAATCCCGGGAAGGCCCCTGCTATTAAGGCAAAGGTAGAGAAACTTCTTAATGTTGGCTTTATCTACCCAGTTCCCTTGATTGAATGGGTATCCAATCCCATTCCTGTGAATAAGAAGCAAGGAACCATCCATGTATGCATGGATTTTCATTAACTAAACAAGGCCTATCCTAAGGAAAACTTCCCTACACCCTTCATCAATTAGATTCTCGACGAGTATGCGAGAAGCAAAGTTTTTTCTTTCATGGACGGATATTCAGGGTATAACCAAATTCAGATTAAACCCGAGGATTATCATAAGATGCCATTTATTTGTCCTTGGGGTAATTTCTCATACCAGAATACGCCTTTTGGCCTGAAAAACACTGGAGCAACCTTCCAACATGCTATGACCTTCACATTTCACGATCTCAAGCATATAGTCGAAGCATATCTTGATGATATTGCTACTCACTCCCGTAAGAGAGTGGATCACCCTGAGCACCTTCGGATATTTTTTGAAATATGTTGTCATTATCTCATCCGGTTAAACCCTCATAAATGCATCTTTTGCATTAGGTCAGGACGTCTTCTAGGATTTTTAGTCTCTGAGACTGGGATCATGGTAGATTCGTTAAATGTTGAGGAAATACTTCGATTGCCTCCCTCGCGCACTATTCGACAACTTCAAGGTTTACAGGGGAAAAATAACGTTTTATGATGGTTTATAATGAACTATGCCAATATTACTAATGGTTTTGTGCGTCTCTTGAAGAAGGACACCCCTTTTATCTAGGATGAGTGATGTCGAGTAAAATTAATTCTTATAAATGCGACAATAAATTATCAATCCGGGAGGTTCGTAAACTTACGAGGTGTAAGCACGGGAAATGCAGGGCAAGAGTATACTAGCCTATGCTAATGCTTGAAGGAAACCATTAAACTATTGTCGTTGAATGAGTAACTAATCTAAATTAAGCAACTAATGAAAGCATGTAAAAATTAAATCTAGCCTCATCTAACATTCAAAAGGAAACACACTTAACTTGAAATGAAATAGTTAAACTATCTACCCTAGTTCTCCTTCCTATATTATGCAAGAGACTCAAAGTGAATCTACGAAATCAAATTCAACTTAATCTAACTATGAAAGAAACTAAATCTAAATTCAAAGGCATCAAATGCAAATTTAATCTATGAAAACATAAAGTGCATAAATGAAATCTAATTGAAATAAACATGAAATTATTGAAAAGTATCTATAACAAACACACAACAAATAACAAGTAAAGACAGATGAAGAACATATGTGAGCTCACATAAACAATCTAATCTATCAACTCATAACAAAACAATGAAAATCACTATCTTAGAATCAAAGCTCTATGAATCAAAGTTCTAATCTTCTGTTCTCTAATTCTAGAGAGAGGCCTCCTCTTGAAATGAGGAGAGAACCCTCTTATTTATACATAAATGAAGATAAGAGACTCATAATTACAGATCCACTTTTCTCTCAACCTGTCCCTTCAAATCCTCCACAAATATCTTGGATAAGATATTCTATCTCCATGATCTTCTCCTTGAAGTGAGCTTGAATGATTATCTCCACATCTTCAAAGAAGATAAAATTCGAATTTGAAGCTAGGTGGTGATTTTTGACTTTGTGAAAATCTTCAAATATGCCTATAGTCATCACAAAACTCATCCAACTTTGAGATATAATGAAAATATGTTAATTTTCTAATATTTAGTCACAAATTCTCTTAAAAATACTCAAAATAAATAATTTGGAAAATGGAAATGTAAACCCATATGTTTTTATGAAAGTGATGATAATTATGGTTTTATGGAAGAATGAAATGGAAATAAAGGCGACAAATGGTATATGAAAGATGAATAAAGTGTCGTATTTTTGCGACCCAACAAGCAAGCCTAGGAATCCTTCGATGCTTTGAAGAAAGCCTTGGTATCGATGCCTCTGTTGAAGTCTCCTTACTACAATAGAGATTACTTACTTTGTGTCACCACGTCCGAAGAGACTATTGGTATGGTACTGGTTCAATACGATGATGAGCTTCGTGAACATGTCATTTACTATCTTAGTCGAAACTTAGTTGGTCCTGAGCTCAAATATTCTCACATTGAAAAGATATTTTTGGTTGTCGTTCACGCAGTCCAACGGTTATGTCATTATATATTTCTTTGCAAAACTATTGTGGTTGCCAATGTCAATCCATTTCAATACGTCCTTACAAGGCGTATCATAGGGGGAAAGTACAATAAATGGATTGTCATTTTACAAGAATTCGATCTCGATTTTGCTTCTGCGAAATCCAAGAAATCACTAGTATTTGTAGAGTTAATATCTGACTTCCCTTGATTAGACAAGGATGTTATTCATTTTGATTCATTTGCGGATGAACACATTTTCCTTGTCTCATCGTCTGACCCCTAGTATGGAGACATTGTTCTCTATCTTCAAACTTTGAATTTCCCTCAACATCTCTCACGAGATGATCGATGGCGTATATGATACCAAGATAAGAACTACCTTATCATCAACAACACTTTGTATCATTGAGGAGTAGACAATATCTTTCATCGTTGTTTGAGTCACGAAGAAGTCGAGTCTATTCTAAATAATTTCCACAATGGGGCTTGTGGTGGTCATATATCCGGGCTTGCGACAACCCAGAAAATTTTGCGAGCCATTTATTTTTGGTCGTCTATCTTTAAACATTTCTTTGAATTAGTTAAGAAGTGTCACCCCTGCAGGTGTTCACTTAGAAAATGTGCTCGCATCCAACCCCTCTCCATCCAGTCATTACTGTTGTTCCCTTCACCAAGTGGGGGGTGGACTTTATGGATTGCAACCCAACTTCAGCTGGGGGGCATCAACACATTATCGTGGTCGTATAATACTTTACTAAGTGGGTCAAGGCCATGCCTACAGTTAAATCTGATGGGAAGACTGTAACCTTCTTTGTATTCAATCAAATTGTATCCAGGTTCAGAATCCCGAGTGAGATTGTCACTGATCATGGCAGTCACTTTCAAAATGAAATGATGGAAGAAATAGCATCTAAACTGGGGTTTAAGAACGGTCATTCTTCCCCTTAATACCCCCAGGAAAATGGATAGGTAGAGGCCGTGAACATGTATCTCAAGACCATTTTGCAGAAAATTGTCAGGCAGATAAAATCTGACTGGCATATCATGCTATATCCCGCACTTTGGGCATACCAAACCTTGGTCAAGACTGCCACCGATTTTTCTCCTTTCCAGTTAGTACACGATGTGGATTCGATCTTACATATTGAATGCGAAATACCTTCTATTAGATTGGTAGTTGCACTCCTACCTGACACTTTTGATCTCGAACAACACCTCATGCACCTAGAGAGTCTTGGTGAGAAGCGTCGAGATGCCTCTATGACTATCAAAGAGAATAAAAGACGTGTCAAGGTCCAATATGATAATTTTGTTTGTCCTCAGTTGTACGCTAAGGGTGACTTGGTCCTTCTATATGATCAAGCTAAAGAACCACTGGGGGCAGGAAAGTTCAAGCCCATGTGGCACGATCCCTATATCATGCGACATGTCTTAGAAAAAGGAGCCTATGAATTAGAATATTATGAAGGGAACATGTTGTCTAAGCCTAGGAATGGGCTCTACTTAAAAAAATATTACACTTGAACCCCAAGCTTGGGCGTAACTCTTTGTATACTAATGTAATTTAGTGTATATATCTTTTCCCTTTATTTTTTTTCTTCAGATTGCTTATCGAGTTTTCCCTTGGTTGACAGATGTTAACGCAGTCTTCATTCTACTTAGGATTCAAAGATAGAGCCAATCATCATACATGAAACTTGGCTTCCGCCGCTTGGGTCGTTTACTCACCCGAAGGTCTACCGGTGTCTTCAGGTGGCGTATGCCTAGGGCCACCCATGAATAATGTGGCTGAATATAGCGTTGTTATAGAACTTTTGCGCGATGCCACTTTGCATGGTATTCTCTCTTTGGAGGTTCACCTAGATTACCAGTTAGTAGTATGTCAATTGAACAACATTTACCATGTGCGTGACCCTATGTTACGCCGACTATTTCTATGGGTACGACTTTTAGAACGAAAGTTTGATTTTATTAATTATCATCACATACCTATGAGTTCTAATTATGTATCCAATGCATATGCTAATTTCATTTTAAATTGGCATTTGTCACATAACTAAATAAAAGAAAAAATTCTCATCAATGTACACATTGTAACATAAGTAGATCCGAAGAACCATGTTTTTATATATATTTCAAAAAAATATGATGTTTATAGTACAAAATTGGGGCTAAAACCCTCAATACACATATATAACTGATCATACAAAAGTCATGACATCTACGCCTATGGCGTCGGATGAATGTCATGATAGAAAACTACGACGTTTCCGAGACACCGAAAGAGTCGCACCCAAGATCTGGGCATGCCTACCACCTGCCGCTCCATAGCCTCTGGCAGATCCTCCACCTGAACCATCAGAATCCTTTGTATCAAATGAGACAAGTTGCTTGGCACGTTTTGAAGGACTCTCTTTGCATCTCCTCCCACTGCCTCATCTCCCCGGTGCCTCCGACGATGTCATGGAAGCCCGTCCGACCGTCATGGACCTACGTCTACGTCATATACATGTCTAATTAGTACTTAAACATCATCCAAAAATATTGTTTTTTTTCCTATATAAAATACAAAAAAATGAAATATTTAAAAAACTTTGACATACCTATGTCCCCGTAGGTGGTCCCTAGTGGTAATGGCATGTCAGGTTTCCATCTAAAGTCGATCCCTGCATTAGGGTAGTCATCCAGATCTATGACCTGCCATCTCCACCAATAGAAGAAGTCATCGTTGTAGGGTGTGGGCACCCTACCTCCCTCCTGTCATCTCATCACCTCGGTCGACCATGCCATGGCTAGATCGTGAGGTCCACATGGAATGATCTCAACTCTAGGTCCCAAACCTGGAACCCGCTCGAAGAAAAAACTACACAAGATAGAAGTGAACCCAAAGTTCTTCTTCCTACCTTGTTTGCATTATGTCAACTGGCTCTTCATGTTAGCTAGTAGTGAGGTGCACTAATCGTACACTGTGGGTCTCAAGAAATCTACCGAGTAGAACATAAGAAGCCTCAATGCCTGCTGCAAAGAGGCCGATCCTATGAACCGTGTCAAAATGAGGACAACAATCTTGAGGCTTAGATTGTTTATCTTTCGGATGGGAATTTGACTCCTTACCTTCTTGGTCCCTACAATGTAATGAGTGTCTATATATTCCTCTATTTTCATACTTCTCCTAGCTCCCCAAACTTTGAGGTTAACCACCTCACCCTGACGAGACAACCCCATCAATAAATAAATGTCCTCAACTTCAATCCTTAATGGTTGCCCATCAAGGTTGAAGCTCTCACTATCTCGATCCCAGTAATCCATGATCAACTATAGCAATCTCACTTGGGCCCTCATCTCTTTGAGAGCCCAAAACTTATACAACCCACACCTTTTCAAGGCCATTTGGGACCCTCCATCTCTTTCCACAACAACATCTACCTCCTCATGTTCCCTTTCCCTCCACTCTAACCATCCTGCAAGAGAAAAATCCTTTTTTGAGTTAGCAATATATACAAAAGAATGTTTATGGACATACACGCAGGATGCAACGTTCATAGTCGCATATAGGGCTGAGTATACACTGGCTGTCTTTTAGACAACCGCGTATAATCATGAGTATATGCGACCCGATGAATGGTAGCCCACATACACCTAAACTTCTAATTTGCACCCTAAATAACATACAAATTGGAACCTAAATACAAAATCTAATCCACTGAAAAGAAAGAGGAGGGGAAGATGAATTACCTAGTCTAGACGGTTGTTGATTTCGTCACTCGTAGCTCCCGCAATCACCAGTTGAAGTTTGGAGGTAATTTGGTCCAAAATCCACTATTTGGGTAAAAAATACATATGGTAGAGTAAATTTGTTTTTTTTACTATTTATATCAATTTTTTACCCACTTTGCATAGTTTCGGATAATATTTTTGCCTAATGGACTAATACGACAGTGGATTGTGTTGATTTTTGTAGTTTGTCCAGGGCTTCTTGTGGTTTTCAGCGTTATGTCGCCCGTTCGTGACTTTGGACAGGTATTTTCGCTACCCAACATATAGGATAGGTATCCATTCCATCATGCACACTTGCATCATCCTATGACTGTCACTCATATGCCTTAGGTGCAAACCCATTTTATAATGACACAGAACCTTCTATCTTCTACTAGAAGCGTCGTTATCGAATGGTAGAGAATTACCAAACATGGGTACCCTAGTTAGATCCTCTGCTTTATTCGGTGCCCATGCAAAGATTTTTTCCATAGGACCGAGAGTCCCTTATAGCTAATACATGACTTTATGTTGAACCTCATTTCTCACTCATAAACATGTTGGCCTATACCTAGAGGACTCCCAAATGAGTTTGATTTAAGCTCTTTTCCGACTCGTTTTCAAAAAGAGAAAAGATTGCCGAGTGAACTTGTCTCTTTCACACTCGTAAATTGGATTTCAAAGGACATCTATTTGGTGCAATTTTATTCCTTTTTCAAACCAAGTAGACTAAGATTATGAAAAATGATTTTTTTTGGCATTAAGTTGTGATTGCATCTCATGCCCTTGCTTGCAGTATTGAGCCTATTGTCGGTTCTCGCTTTGCGTTATAAGTCGTTTACCTCAGCAGTTTTGCATCATCAACCAAGCAGAGCCTTGTTTATATCCTTCGCAGCTTGACACCCTATACCCAGGAGGGAACATTCCCCTGAGTGTCCATCTCCCGCATGCACTTCCTTGCATTGAGCATAGGTATGTTCCACTGCTGGAACTAGTTTTTCTTACTTGCAACACTCGTTTCCTCCTTTGTATCATAGCATTCATTTGACTATGAAAAAAAAAAAGATAGGTGGGAAGGGAGTATTATCTTATATTGGTAGCAGTTGTGTCACCTTTGAACATAGTACAAAATTTTTGAGTCCACTTGTCATCATAATTTTGGGGTTTAGCATGACCTTAGGAAGCTGAGCTCGTTACATAGATTTTACTCCTTTGACTGGTTACTCTTCCAATCTCTATGGAGAGTTTGATTGATGCCTCCTTCATCTCAAGGTTTCATCATTGAGTTTATGCCGCCAGAGTCTTCCATATGTCTCATTCTCTTGTTCAATGGATGTTTATCAACCTGTGTCGGCCATTCCTAATAACTCTTGACTTTTCATGTCGACAATACCCTTAGTTTGTCTCGGAATCACATGAAGATGTAGTCTTATTTTTCACCCTAGTCCTACTTTCCTCATTGGTAGGTAACCTTGAACCCAACCATCGACATTTCATCATTGGTCGTTGACTGGGTGGTTTCCCTTATGTTCGACGACAAGACATCTATTCACACATTGGGATTCATGCAGTGTATTGGATGCCATTAGCCTTATTGGTGGTTTCCTTGCCTTTGTCAACAATGTTCCTTACTGGATGTTATTCAGAGGGTCTTTTTCATGTACCGATTGCACCTGGCACACGCGAAAGACACACAGGATCGTTGGTTCATGAACATGTTCTTCATCTGATTTCCTCCAAATCATCAAGCTCATGCTTTGTACCTGGCCTTGAATGATGAGAGATTCCTTAATGCTCTCCTTTCACTGGGTCTCGTTCCATTGACTTCAGATCATCTATTATGGAGACGAGGCCTAGAGTCCTTTGAGTACCTAGAGGCTTGCAATCATGAGTGGTAGGTTCTATCACCATCGACAGTTGGGAATACATCAATGTCTCCTGATCGATGGATTCTTCAAGTGTTCGACCTCAAATCCTTTATTCACACTTGTAAGAATGTACTCGATGCCTTGATACATACTTTCATCATCAGTAGGTTGTATCACGTTTGTTAATGATATACCTCAATGACTGGTAATCAAACAAAGTCTCATTGTGTTTGACCTCAACTCATTTATTCACATGATGTAGACTTGCACCTTTGGTGGATTGTGTAGAAGACTTGAAGACATTAGTGTGTAGTCACAACTTTCCTGAGCTGTTGCTACCTTTCATTGGACCAATACCTATGTGACTTCAGTGATCATGAGAGATCAGATTGTACTCCATTGTATACATATATCTTTAGATTGATTTTGAGACTGGTTTTACTGGGCCTTGTTCATGATTATGACAACCTTTGGTATGTAGCCACCTTTGTATTTCCTATTCATGGCCATGGAAAGTTGTTTGGTATATTTTCACATGGATCTGTAGTGTAATTCAAATTGGTAGCCATGTATGAAAATCAGTACAGATTGTAATGAACAACTAGTTCTTACAGCTGGGTCCCCATTACTCCACTTCTGGGTCTTATAATGTATTTCATCCATTGCAGATACTCCTCTGACCTCATACATTAGGGGGTATCTGTTATAGCAAGATTTGCCTCACCCTAGGAAAACTTGCACAGAGGGCCTTTTTCCATTTCCCTATGTAGACTTGAAGTCCCTTTTTGCAAATCCCAGAGCTAAAAACATGATTTTTCAAAATATATGCACCCTGCCTATATTAAGACATGCATATACACAGGTTGCACCACTACAGCCTGTGTACATCAATATTTGTGCCCAAAATTAAAAAAAATGGTGTCGGGTTTCCATGTCACGTCACAAGATCTATGATCCTTGGCCTTCCATATACTGGAAACATTCCGAATTGACCCTTCAATTCCACTTGAAGGCTACAAATGAGCCAAATATGAGCTATGGAAAGAAGGAGAAAGAATTCAACTTTGAGAGAAAAGTTACTCTAGAGAAATTATTCACTTCACATTGAGTCTGCATCCCTTTGTCCTTTAAGTCTAAACACATTGTTCATTCCCCAATATCTTCCCTTATTGATTGAGAACCTCATTTTCTCTCTTATATGAGCTTGCCTTTCATGGAGGTTTGAAGTGGTGTAGGCCCAGCTGGAAGGAAATTAGTTTCTCGGTTCCGAACCGTGTCAACATAGAAGTTTGTAAATCATTCACTTCTGTTGATTACATCTTAATAGAAATACTCTTTTCTCATCCAATTAATATCTTGTGAATATTTGAATTTTTATTCCATGGGAGTATTTGTTATGAATATTAATGGATTATGCTATCGAATGTGCTAACATTATCTAATATCACCATATGCTTGCGTTTCTTGGCTGTTGGGGACTAGTTGCAAGTATATTTCTTTGGGTCAAGTGCTCAATGATGGACTTCATTGAACGTTTGGACGAGGTAGGCCCTTTATCTTGTCTTGCTAGAATATTTGTTTATATAACATACTTGAGATTAGAGTTGATTTCTGCAGTCATTTCCTTCTGTTGTGGTTTACCCCTATCCATAGAGAGATTTTCCTTGTAACAATATCCCTTGGCCCTATCATTGCTCCCTCTCAACCAATACCACTTATTGTACTTGATCGAGGTTCTTTGGAACCCAACCCAATGGTTGTTGATTGTGCCCCCATATGAGATATTGTTAAACAATTTATGGTCCCAAATCCATCCATGGATGTTATACATCCTATAAGAATCTAATACACTATTTTAGATCCTATTTTGTGGATGCTTTTCCTTAAGCTATCTTGTTTTATGCCATTGATTTCTTATATTTGGTATTTGGAAACAACTCTTCTCTTAGTATCCATATATTGACGTTAGGGGAAATACCACTTCCACGTTGGTCCCATAAGACCTAACCCATGACACAACACCGACCCTCATTGTGTTTCTTATGGGAAATATCATTAAACCTTCTTGTGTCATGTTCTCCCAGATGGTATTCACTTATAATCCACATGACCTAGTTCGACTAACTCACTAGGATATATAGATTCATCACTTCCTGTGGTGAGGTCCCTTCAACTTTAGTCTCCGTATTCCCACCATGTAGGTACCCTAGCCTCCTTCAAGAAGTTACTTCCTTTGGGAAACTTGCATTCCCTAGCTTCCTTTAGGGAGTGCCTTGCTTTGGAAACCCTTTGTTCCCTGGCCTCCTTTAGGGAGTTCCTCCTTTGGGAACTACTTGTTCTCTTGCTTCCTTTCCGAAGTACCTCCTTTTGGAACTCCTTATTTCCTAGCATTCTTTAGAAACTCATCATCCCTTGACCTCCTAAGTCTCCTAGTATTGATGTTGTCAATTTCACACCATCCCAACAACACCACTCACAACATCATCACGGGATACCCTTCCATTCATATTCTCATCCTTCATCACACAAGCAACAAACCATTGTACAATATTTGTATTTTTGTGTTTAGTTTTATTAAAAAAAAAATTAATCATAACTGGAGGACACTTGTATTAAGAAAAATGTTGTAGTAAGGCTCACAATGATGGTACAATAAAGTCTATTTTTATCAATGTAAAACAATATTTCAAAATAGAAATATATACTATCTTATATCTATAGCCATAAAAGGCCAAATACAACTGCTTCCAAAATATCTCACAAGTATATATTCTACAATATTGACCTAAATAGAAAGCAACTTTGTAAATAAACAAAACTAAGAAGGAGTGTGTTGGATGACTCCCTCATGCTTAGTTGTAGTGGCTAAGTTTGTATACACTTTGACAATTTCTACTTTTTTGGGGAGTTGGTGAATATTTTTATCTTCCTTTAAAGTCCCACAATGAGAGTTGATGGACTGCACCTAAATGGATGCCCTTGATTGATTCCCTTTGGATAAATTTATAACCATAGCGTGGACCATAATACAATCTACTTCCAAAAAATGAATTTGATGTTTAAATTGGACCAAGGTTCCCTTCATTGAAGAAATTTGAGAGGTTATTAGTTTATCCTCTTCATGAATTATTCATGTAGATGCTACAATAGTACATTTATTTCCTTGGATGGCTTCCTCTTGTCTCCTCAAATCCCTATAAATCTCCATAAATATCCATAAATTCTTTGTAGTCCATTACGAAACTAGAACTCTTCAATGCCAAACTGAAATTTGAAGCTCCTATAGCTAAGACCTACCATTTTACAAAGGAAAATTGAAACAAATGTACATGCTAGAAAAAATATAAGAACACAAGCCATGAAATCCACAAGAAATAGTGCTAGTAATGAAATAAAAATGATCCCTTTCCCTATGAAAAGTGAAATATGGCACTCTTTCTTTGAGAAAAAGAAGATAACGTGCTAAGAAACCAGGTGGGTTTTATCCAACTGAAATCAGAGCCAATCACCAAAATCAAATAGCCCAAAGTGATCAAACTTTGAATAGCTCTAGCAAGAAACATAAAACTGTGATAAAACCAAAAGAACCCCAATAGAGGTGATGACCCAATACAAGACCCTTGTTTTCCATCCGTTTCTCTAGTCACACACAAATGAGAAGAATAATCGGTAGGAAGAGGAACCAACTTACCCATTCTCCAAATAAGGAAGGAGACTAAAAAATCTGGCCTAAACAAGAAACCAAAATCCACCTATCCAATGAAGAGGCCAATGCACTAATGTTTCCACCCTAAATATCCCTCCATCCTTTCCATTATCCCACATTGTTACTAAGAAAGAACTTTTGTAGGTTCAAACTCATGCAAGGATAAATGTATATTCTTGTAGACAAAGGGAGGCAATGTTTTCACCACAGTTGAGCCACTGATTGATAGCCTTTCTTTGTTCTTTGAGCTATACATGCCAAGTCCTTTATCAGTAACTAAGGGATGGGATGATGGCTAAGTTTTCCATTGACAACAATATCCCCATTTTTAGTAGTGTAGCTTGGTTATCACATATGTCCACTTAGGCATTATAATATCTCAAAACATGATAGAAATTAACTTACAAAAATATTTTTCCAACTTGAGCAATCCTTTCCATAATTGAGTCTAGAAGAAAATCTACTAAAGAGGTATTTAAAACCAAATGCCTTATAATATTTTTGGAGTCACCTATCACAATTAAAGTTTGGATTCCATGCTTGAGGCAAGGTTTAAGCCTTGTTTAATCCTTGTGTTAGCACTAGAGATGATCTTGACTACAAAAGAGAATTCCTAGCACATCTTGAAAAGGATTTGATTGGATATGTTGGGATCGGGTCGACAGGGTTAAGAAGAATACTAGGAAAAAAACTCAAGTTGACACATGTAAGTTTAAAGATCGGTGATCATTTCCATTGGGCATGGAGTGTCTTGTAGTATTTCATGGATCAAATTTAAATGAACTAATTATTAGACAAGTTAAGTAAATAACATGGATAGGTAGAAGAATAAGAGATAAAATCATAAAATATACAAGCATCACTAGTATATCAAACATGTATAATTCATGAGATAGAAGTTTCATAAACAAAAATGTTTTTTGTTAATGAAAACAAGATATCTAAATAAACTTCACAGAACCGAGCAAGTACACTAAGGATTTAACACACAGGAATTTTGTAGTGCATAAGTTCTATTCAAGTAAGAAGAGAATGGATGTAAAACGTAGATAGAGTAACAATCTAGTAACATAACCCACATAAATTTTTAATCATCAAATACTACAACAAATTTTACCCATTGGGCTTACAATTAGAATACAACTTTTGTTGCCCAAAGTTTATCTCTCCAGCCTCCTGAATCAAACTCCCCTTGTTTATTACAAAATGATAAAATTTATAGAGAATTTCCCATTACACATTCTTGCTCACTTTTTGGAAATAATATCTAACACTAAACTAAAAATAAAAATAGACACTCGATCTTTTGCAAGAAATCTCGAAACACTGAGATTGAATTTTGGCTAGTGATTTTTCTCCATCAAATTTGGGACATGGATTTTCTATTGACTGATATTCTACCTCTAAAAACTCCTCCACCTATCATCAATCTCCCTAAAATCTTGTAATTAAAAGGTGCTCTGCCACCTAATAATTTTCCACTTATTCACACATGTTCTTCATTGATTTCTCGACCAACAACTTCAAGGTAATAAAAAATTGTATTCTTAATAATAATATCACACGAGAATATCACAACTTGTAAGTATTACCATCCTTTCTAAGAATTACAAAGACCCTTTTGACTGCTAATTCAATTCCTAGAAATCTGGAAATGATTGTTCAACTGCCAGTTGATCTTGACGTTGATCCTCTGCAACCACCTATTGATATCTATTATTGACTCACCTAGAATCCTGTAGCTTCTATAAAATCTACTAAACTAGTGTTGATTCTAGTTTGCGCTAGATCCCTTGTTCTTTTATTGCAACTTGCTTGAAATTCTTCATTTCACTAAAAATTTGGGGCATACAAAAATGTAATAAATCCCAAAGCTCAAGAGATTTTTTTGCATAGGGGTTTTGATTTGTCGAGATTCATTAATGATTGTATACTTCCATTGAATATGAGAAATAAAGTGTGCATCCAAAAACATCAAAGGATGGAAATTGATCAAGATCTGAACTATTTTCCTGCACATCTACATCCTCCATTAACCAGGGCCTTGATCAAACATTTCAGACCTGGAACTAGAATTCCATCATCATATTAACCTACTTTGTATGTCAATTATAGACTATTGAAATCATTTCCCAATGATCTTGGTCTTTGATATAGGCCCCATCACATTATCTCATTACTTGAACAACTAAAGTCTTTTGCAAGAACCAACTCACCAAAAAAAATTCCAGTGACCATTCAATGTATTTGAATTTGCTCCTTGTTCCACTCTAATTATTTTCAACTTTTTTCAAGTAATAACAAAAAAATCTAACCCTCTGTCTCCAATTACATTTTTAACCTCAAGACTTTTGAGATTGTGACAGAATCCAACCAACTAATATTGATGTTTTGTGCTCAAAATGTATACTAGAGATCCAATCTCTCAAGGGAAGAAGATTTTGGGAAAATATCAGACATCTTAGCCTCCATCATGAAGTTTAGTCCTAGAAATAATGTCTTCATAGATCTGCAATCACGCTTCACTTCCTCAATCCCCTTGGTTGAGAATATGGAGCACCTCTTGAGATCAAGCTCCTCTGGCATGTGACCATAGCCACTGAAGAGAGTGGAAAGATCATCATTGTCTACAATCATCCTGTGCAAATGAAGCACCTTGAGGTAGAGGAAGGTGTGGGAGATATGGTTTATTTCCAATGTAATTTCCCTTATTGACTTCAACTTATTTTATTCTAGCGATTGGTTTGGAGGCTTCTGTACCTTGGCCCCCATTCACATCAAGGATGAGAGATTTTGAATCAGGGAAGGAAAGTCATCATTCTTTGAATTAATTTCTCACTTACTCGACTTCAAATCATTCTCACATCATGAAAATTCATACAATGATTCTAGTGTTCCAAATCTAGTTGAATACCATTGAACATGTATGGATCTTTTCAACATTTTTTGGAACCCTCAATTGGGAGCCACCCTTCAAGTGACTCCCCACATGTTCTAGCTACAATGCATTTATGGTTCCAACACCAATAAAAGATCCCCATATCGGTATGGCCCTTTTTAACATTGTTTAGAGTCCTCAAGTAAGAGATTCCCTTAAAGTGACTCCTTACATGTTCCAATCCCACATCTCAATGTACATCCTTTTACTATAGTTCTTCTGTTAAGCCCTAATATTGGCTCATTACCCCTTAATTGGGGCATATTAGATTAGTAATGTTATTTATTACCCATTAATTGGGGCATATTAGATTATTAATGTTATTTATTACCCATTAATTGGGGCATATTAGATTAGTAATGTTATTTTATTTATGTCGGCTTTAGGTCATTAGTTGTAATTATACCTCCTAGTCTCCTATATATACCAAGGAGACATTTTCATTTTGAATCATCTTG
>ML777853.1:1197093-1229720 GCA_009831015.1 Picea engelmannii | reverse complement strand
CTATTGTGACGTCTTGGACTCTCTTCATGTTGCTCTTGCCACCTCCAGGACGTCTCTCTTGCCACATCCAAGAGTGTCGCTCCCATAGCAACCACGTCGGAGCTGATACCTCATCTCATTGGTCTTGCCACCTCCACAACGTCGTTCTTGCCACCTTTGAAACGTCTCTCTTGCCACCTTCAAAATGTCTCTCTTTCCACCTTAAGGACGTCCCTCTTGCCACCTTTGAAACGTCGCTCTTGCCACATTTAGAATGTCGCTCTTGCCACCTTCAAAACGTCGCTCTTGCCACCTTCAAAACGTCTCTCTTGCCACCTTCAGGACGTCTCTCTTGCCACCTTTGAAATGTCGCTCTTGCCACGTTTAAAACGTCTCTCTTTCCACCTTCAGGATGTCTCTCTTGCCACGTCCAAGACATTGGTCTTGCCATGACCTAGACATCGATCTTACGACATCTATATGGGGGTTGAACAATCGAATTCATGGTGACACGTGGCGTCATAGAACGTCGCAATATAGACAAACACTCTGTCGTCGGAAAAGCGACATCCTGTGAAACAACGTTTGAGGGGGTCCGATGTTTGTCGTTCTTCCGACAATATAAAGTGGCAATTACGTCGAATGCGCCATCGAAATTTGACCCAGATGCACTAGTGGTATTACCATCCTTTCCAAGAATTACAGAGACCCTTTTGACTACTAATTAATTTCTTGGAAATCTAGAAATGATTTCTCAACTGTCAGCTGATCTTGATGTTGATCCTCTATTGCCACCTATTGATATTTATTATTGACTCCCCTAGAATCCTCCAACTGCTAGAAAATATACTAAAATGGTGTCGATTCTAGTTGGCACTAGATCAATTATGCTATTATTTCAACTTGTTTGAAATTCTTCATTTCACCAAAAAATTGAGGCATACAAAAATGTAATAAAGCCCAAAGATCAAGAGATTGTTTTTCATATGGGTTTTGATTTTTTGAGCTTCATTAATGATTGTATACTTCCATTGAATATGAGAAATAAAGTGTGCATCCTGTTGTTCCTAATTTTGTACTTTAAGTCTCTAAAGTACACCATCAAGGCATCTAAAAAGATAGAGAAAGCTAAGTATAAAAAAAAAGGCCAGTTATATGAAAAGGGCTATTGTTGGTTCCTTAACTGTCTCTGTCTAGCTTCCCAGTTTTCCTGGATACTAATGTCTCTTTCAATTACTTCCCATGAACATTCTAACTCAACCCGGTTATTTGTTGTCTGTAGGATGGTGTTAAATAAATTTAAAGCAATGCTCGTTTGATCTGATAGTCCAGGTTTGATATTAGGCTGTCTTGTAACTGGAATAGTCATGAGGAATAAAGACTGAAAGGATAAATTCTTGTGTTTTCTTTTAGGGGTTCGCTATTTCTGCTTCAAACATGTAAGAAAAAGTCCAAAACCTTAAATTAAAAGTATGACTAAAATAAAGGCCGTTTCTAGTGTCTGAACTAAATTTTGAAAAGGGAATAAGCATGAAATGAAAAGAAAACATAAAGCTATCGAACAAGGTGAGGCATCAATTAAAGAGGAATCTCACTTTGTGACAGAAGAATAGAATAGTTAGGAAAATATCTTAATGAAGCATATGATATTGAAATCTAAAACATTTACAGGTCTTGTATTTACTAATAGTCGATACAGAGGAAAGGCTATAAATGATTAAATTGCAAGAATAATTAATTACCACAGTAGAGGTTGTACTAAATTGTAGTTAAGCATTCATCAAAGAGATATATGGAATATGAAACAATAGAGAAGCACATAACTCAAACTTGACCAGATATGGAATATTCAATTTGTATTTGTATTAATTCAAAAATATCTTCAAATTCTTCTTTACAATGTGCCCAGAAAAAGCCCTCTTTTAGTCTCCTGAAATTATACTTATACCAGATCACTTATGATTGTTGGTTGGTGATCTCCTAACTCCTAGGGGCAAACAATTACAAAAATGCAAACCTCAACCGTTTTCATTATTATCATTTATTTTCCTATCATCTCGATAATATAAGTTTTCAAAATGATACTTCATTGTTTTATTGAAGTATCTCCTTCTTTCAAACCAATACATTCAATACATTTTTCAAGAAAGTGTACAAAATTTCTGGGAGGCTCTAGAAAATCCTTTTCTTCGAATAGATAAAATTGTCTCTGAATTTTTGGAATCCGGTCTTCGATCCCCTTACCAAAAAACTCAATTGATTGAAATTTCAAGTTTGGCTTCACTAGCCACCTGTCTATTAGGGTAACATCCATTTCCTTTAACTGTGAAATTTCCATCTGAATTTCGTTTAAACCCTCTTTGAAATTCAACTAGTGTCTTACGATGTTTATCTGACCTAATTGCCCAGTGCAATTGTCTCTTCCAATACCTAATGATTCCTTGTCCCACAAATCAAATATTTCTTCACAATCATCTTTGATTTCTTTGGCTATTTTCTTATTTTCTGCTATGTTGGTTTCCCACACCTTGAGCATGATATCGCCTCTAATTTGATCTGTGACGGAAAGATTTGGACTTTTCGATACTTCTTCATTTTTTGAACATACAACTACCTTTTGAAAAGTGGCCCTTGCTGCTTTAGCTTCTTTTTCTTTAAAAATAATATTATCAAGAGCATGGCTTAATTCCTTAAAATAATTCTTAATAATCTCTACTTGGGAGCTTACTCTCTATTGCTCGGATTCTATCTTTGCATGTATTTCTAGTGACTGGTCTTGAAAAACTTTCAGATCTATAACCTGGCCTTTTATTGAATTCAATTTAGCTTGTTGTTGTCTTACTGATTCTTCTTGCCGAATAACCTGTATTTGGCTAGTCTACATCTTCTCGTTCATCTCGCCTAGACTTGACTTAAGCGATTGAATTTCTTGCTTGTCAGCAGCTCTGGCCTGCTCTAGACCTTTATTTATTTCTTCTTTGATATTTTTCTTGGTATCTTTTAGTTTATTTTGCAATTGGGATATCCTGTGGTTACTCTGTTTCAACCTTGTTCTCATATTGCCAACGATGAATAGATTTGTTGTTGCCAGTGCTCTAATGGAGCCTGCCACCTCTGTAGTGAAATCTCTCTCTTCCAAGTTTTGCCCATCCACCAACACCTTGTGTTTATTTACCATACCAACTTCTCTCATATATATTTCTTGCTTTAATACAACCTTCCTCTTTTTACTAAAAAATCAATCAGAGGGAGGTATTTCTTCTCTGGATATAGGGTCGAGGTCACTAGCATATATGACTCCTACCTGAGGGAACCCAAAAGAAGACTGTAAAGGGGTCAAGGAAGTGATGGGATTACCCAACTCTGTGAATGTCATTTCCCCTGCTGTCTTGGGGGTATGAACATGAATAGTATATTATGAAGGGGTCGACTAACTGGATTCAGGAGGTGTCCCATACCTTCTTTCTGTTTCTGCTGATGGATTCTATGTCTATGGGAATTCTTTGTTTTGTGAAGACCCTTCGACCCCCTGTGGATTTTCCTTGGTATCAGCTTTATCTTATGCTTTCTGTTCGAAGCCCAGGGGAATGTTTTCTTGTTATGGAGGAGGTGTTGTTGCTTTGCCCTGCAATGCCTTGGGAAAACCACTTCGTTTATGTCTCTAGAAAGTTAGAAGACTGGTTTGCAAGTTGGGTGGTAATGTTTGTACCATGTCTAACACCTCCCCATAGGTTTTGACCCCTTTGAAAATGTCATCGCGAGGGGATTCCTCATGTTCAAATGCTTTCATGCCACAGTGGGCCATGTGGCTTCCCACTGTTTGATAAGGGTCATGTTTCCTGTGTTCAAGATTCACCAACTTGACCTCCTCTAGAGCTGTAACTTCAACCTTGGAATGACCCAGGTTGAGTAGCGAAAACCTTCCAATCTGTATGAGAAAGACTGGCCAAAACTTCTTTCAAGATGTCTTCAATTCTATCCCAATACCGCCTGTTATTATCTGATGAGCTACCTCCCTGCACACCAGTCTGTCAGGGAGGAATTTTGGAAGTGTGTGAGGAGGGATAGAACATCTGAAAACCCTGATATAGGAGAAAATCAATAAACCAATCGAAAACCGCCTTGAGGTTTCCTATAACCGACTCTAAAATATGGGGGGGGGTGCACAACCATACAACATCTGATGTACTGGTATCACCACGAAATGACCAATTTTGTATAAAGAATCCTTAGCATTTTCTTCCCATAGGTTAGAATGATATTCATGAATAGGTTCAACGCATGTTGGGTTCCATCTCCAATTCATCAAAGGGAAAGGAGTTGTGAAACATATAACGCCCATGATATATGCTGACATGTAAAAGGCTACTGGTCGACCATTCGATCTCACGGTTTGATACTCCATAACCTCCTTAGCTAGGTTATCTGATAGAATTTTGTTCCAATTGAAGCTATAGCCTTCGGATACTTCATGTAAAAGGGGCACCCATTCTGCACGAAAATGGGTAGAACTTTTCTTCCCGAAAAGTCTACATAGCATCATAGCCACATAGACCATGTACTCATTCAATGAGGTTGTAGCATAAACATTATGGGTATCGGCCCTGAATTTTTCTGGGTGTCTCCACCAGTGTTTGATTATGCGGGGGTATGTTTGGTCAACCTATGTGCATTCTTTCCTTTGAAATTCACTTACAAACTCTTTATTGTAAATGTACTTAGAATTGGGAGACAATTTATACATTACTAGTATATGTTCCGGTTTGAAAGAGCCGATGACGACCCCTTGGCTGTCCAAAATGCTTCGAGTCTGCATGTCTGTCCTCTCTAAAGCCCAACTGATCATATCGTTGTATGTCATGAGTCATGGGCACGTGGCTACTTTGTGAAGTTTAGACTCTGCTATGTCCCAGCTTTTGTTTTCAGAATCATCAGGAAAATTCTTGATTTCGTAGTCCAAGATTTCAAAAATTTGCCTCCATGATTTGATGGAATCGATGACATGCAGTGTAGTATCAAACACGACATCTCTTTCTGGGCTTGAGCTTTCAGCTGCTTCTTCACTTTTCTTAGGTGCCTTTCTAGGTGCCATAATGTTCATGTTTAGAACGAATTCCTGTCACAGAGAAAAATGCGTAAGTTTGTTGAATGCAATTCACTTATGAGTCCAAACAATAAGAATGAAATTCGAAAAAACCAAACCTCTATTAACCTTTAACTCTTCTTACAACGGACGTACTAAGATAGGCGGTAAAAAAATAATGTTTTAATGAGGAAGATATTCCCAGAGATACGCAGTTAAGTTAAAATATCTCTATTCGTCCGTTACAAATATTACCGTATATCGACAATTTCAAACTGGAGTTTCGAAAGGACTGCTTTCAACAAACCCCGAAATGCGAAACGCGAAAAGTAGTTTAGTACCATTAATCCCGTTTTAAATTAACTTAATTTAGTTTTAGACTTTGTTAAAGAATCATGATTTCACATTTCGGAGTTTTAGGGATCTAGTCTCCAAAAAATATGTCATAAGCAAACAACGAATCGCGAAATCGCGATGGGATTAGTTTAGACTCTAATTACTTGTATTAATGCTTTAATCAATCAAGATTAGTAATTAATTTCTTCTTTTCGAAAAATCAGGAATCAGGAGTTCAAGGGCTGACGCTTTGAAAACACTTTGTTACAAGGAAACCCGAATCATGAAAGACTATTGAATTGTTGATTGTCTTTAAGGGTTTAATTAATCACGACTAAAGGGTACTTTGTGAAACGCGCATTGGGACTTATAACACCCATTTTTTCTTTTTTTTTCTCTTTTATTACTTTAATATAAAGCCTTTCCGAGATTTCGGCACCGGGACTCTGGAGTTGTTAGTTACGAAATCATGCTTTGTGAAAGGCTGAATCCCGAAACCCGAAAAATCGAAATATTTTTTACTCTTTTTTTAGGACTAAGGGCAGCTCCATGACTAGGAAAAAGCAAAGTTTCCGGTTTAAAGGGTAAAAATTAAACTTCGTATCAACATCATGCTCCATCTAGGGATCTCGTTTCCTTGTGGGATGAGAAGAACATGTAGACCAAGTGCCTTCATTGGGTAAATGGGGTCAATAATTCAACTTTGTGAAACAGACCAGGAGAAAAATCAAAATAGGATTTTAGGATCGCTACATTTGACTTTGAAAATTCTTCAAAAATAAAACATTCGATGATCTCAAGTTAGGTTCCAATAGATTTCCTTTTCTGAAACTGACCTCAGATCTGTGTAAGATAATCAAAACCAAATTAACCATTCTTCTAGGTTTCACCTAATTTTGTTTGCATCAAGGTAAAGTAAATTTAAATGTGTCAAATTAGGGGATCCCATAAACCTATGATGTGAATCTAGCTGAAAGAAGAAAAGTTACCAGAGCGTCTTGTAATTCATGTATAATAGTCTTATCAGATATAAAGATATTGCTTCACTGCCAACGAGCCTATTAAGTACCCCAGTGAAGTTATCAGACTTCCCATATTGAATTTCCTTTCACCACTTCATTGTTTTCTAGCATTTAAATGCTGAGATGAGGGCAATCAATATAATGAATTTCCTTTCTTCATCTCTTTGGACTATATGGGGGAAATCAATATTGAATTTCCTTTCACCATCTGTCTGTATATATTTTCTTTTAATATGAAGTGGGGGCAATCAATCAGTATGTAATATACTCGGGAAGATATCTGCTTGAAATTTTTAACAACAGAGGCCTGTCAACTCACTTAAATAGCTCTGGACTAATCTTCTCTCTTGCCTTCAAACATCATTGGCTTTAGGGAAAATCTTGAGGGAAACTTCTTGAAATCTTTTTAAGGAATTTTCTTGAGCAAAACCAATCAATTTATTCCTGTTAGGAAGGCTAATAAGGTTAGGATTAACCTAGACATACTTTTGGTTCAGTTAAAGTTAAAGAACTATAAACTCAACCTATTCTCATTTTTGAAGGTTTGTTTGGGAATTTTTAGAATCAAAGTGAGACCTTTCTTTTCTCAAGGAACTTATGATAAACATTCAGGGTTAGGCGAGAAGCGGGCTTTACTGTGACTAAGGGGAAAGTAAAGGGCTTCAGAAAAACTACTGCACACATGACCGCTCTTAAAGATTTTCTTAGTTAGTTTTTATAACTTTTCCTTAAGTCCCCCTTTATTTTTTACTTCCTTATTTTGAAAATTTTCAGTGATAACATTAGCATCAATTGAACTAATGATTTATTCATTTGTATCTCTTGGGGTAATTTATCTTGAATTTTTAGAGCATAATCTCATACCTTGGTAACTCCTAGTTTGCTGGCCAAAAGGATATTAATTTATTACCTTTTTCATCGGAAGACATTTAATACACTTATCTGTGCCTACCACCTTTTTAACATATCTAGTCTCTTGGTTGGTCAACAACTTTCCTGCGCAATAAATTAGCATACTAATTGTCAGGAAATATCATGAATCAAAATTAATTAATTAATTAATTATTTTTTTTTGAATGAAAAAACTTACCGAAGGAAATGAAACTATAAAGCAAGTGTGAAAACAAACCGGTATGTACAATGAGAGTTCAGAAACACATTACTGCATGAAGTGTTTAAGGTGTCGCCCATTTACAGGGGCATTGAGAATGTCTCCATTGAGATTTTCTAATAAAAAAACATTTTTTCCTTCAGAAGCTGAAATCTTATATGGGTTGGACCAGATTGGATCAAACTTGCCATGTTTACCAATGTCTTCTTTCCTGGCTTCCCATTTCAGGACCAAATCGCCAGGGAGGAAATATCTATATTTAGCTTTTCGATCGAATAAGGCCTTCATGTTATCCTGATATCTTTGTAACCTTTCATTTACTTCGGCCCGATTTTGTTGAACTTCAACCAATTGGTTTATCCTCCTGGTAACGTCGTTGGGTTCTTCATTTGAATCTTGCCAAAGTTTCATTACGGGCAGAGAAAGATTTATTGGTAAAATGACGTCGGTGCCATATACCATCTGAAAAGGGGAAATCCCAATTTATCTTTTGGTACTTATCCTGTTAGCCCATAGAGCATATTTTAAATGGATATGCCATGCTTTCTTATTTTCAGTCAAAACCTTTTTTATCACGGTAATCAGACTTTTATTAGATGATTCAGCTAGACCATTACCCTGTGGATAGTAAGCTGTGGAGTGTCCTAATATGATGTTGTATTTTTGGCAGAATCTTACCATGGCCATTGACTTAAATGCTTGGGTATTATCAGTGACTATCTTTCAGGGACATCCAAAACTGGATAAAATATTTTCTTCTAGGAAACTGATTACTACTGAGTCGGTTGCATTTATTGTGGGAATAGCTTCCACCCATTTAGTGAAATAGTCTGTAGAAGTTAGAATCCACTTGTGTTGTGCGCTGGAGTGTGGATGAATTTCTCCAATGAAATCAAGACCCCATTGCTGAAATGGAGCTTCGATTTTAACCGGAACTAAAGGTAAAGCTGGGACTTTCTGTTTGCCTGTAAACAACTGACAAGGAGTACAAGTTTGGACTTTAGTATTTACATCTATGAATAATTTAGGCCAGTAATACTCAGCTCTTAAGATTTTATAAGAAGTTTCCCGCCAAGCATGGTGTCCTCCACACACTCCCACATGGAATTCGTCTATAACCCTTTCTGTTTCAGCCTCAACTAAGCAGCTCAACAGGAAATCCAGGGGGTCTTTCCAATACAATTTACCATCTATGATACAATATTTTACAGTGTGTAACTTCAGTGTCCTAGTTTTGGATGGGGTTAACTCACTGGGACATTGAAGGGTCAGTAGGTAAAAAACAATATCGTGATAACAGACTGAAGTAGAGGACTTGTCTTGAATCTCAGTTGTGGGTGCAGTGACGTCAAGCTCATCTATTTCTAGAAATCCCTCATTCTCTTGCAGCTGATTTATCCCAAGTGCTTTTAGATTTGATTCAGCTAGCAATTTGTCCAAACCCTGACCTTTGATAATTTTAGTTGGTTTGACTTCCAGGTCGAACTCTTGAATTTTAGCCAGCCACCTGCCTCTTCTTCCGTCACTGTCTGGCTACACCAATATATCTTTAATAGAACTTGAAGGCACATAAGCAATGGTCTTTGAGTGCAATACGTAGGTTCTGAAAGCCTTGAGATATTTTACCATTGCATAAGCTTGTTTTTCCAATATGTCATATTTCATTTCAGCGTCTCCGAGACTTCTGCTAAAAAATGCAATAGGCCGCTCAAAACCTTCATCATTTTTCGGTAACAATACAGTTGCGATTGTATGTTCAGAGGCAAAAGAGAAAATCCAAAAAAAAAAATTGTAATCCGAGCTTGCCAGGATTGGCACTTCACTTATTACTTTCTTGATACGTTGAAACGACGCTTTGGCTTCGTTTGTCCACTTCACCTCACTGTTCTTTTTAAGCATATCTGTAATCAATTTTACAATTTCGGTAAAGTTAGGGATGAATCTCCTCAAGAAGTTTATTTTTCCTAAAAAAGACTGAATTTCTTTTATGTTTCTAGGAATATTTATGGTATCTATTGCCTCGACCCTTTTGGGATCGATTTTGATTCCATCTCTAGAAACAATATGACCCAAAAGTTTACCTTCTTGCATTGCACAATGGGATTTCTTGGGATTAAGTGACAAACCAAATTTGCGACATTTCTCGAAAGTTTGTTTGAGGTGTGTTAGATGTTCTGCATCAGATTTAGAGAAAACAGTCAGGTCATCAATATAGATAACGAAAAACTTATCTCTTTCGTCCACGAAAGCGATATCCATGGCTTGTTGGAAAGTTTCCCCTGCATTCATTAAACCAAAAGTCATTTTGTCGTACATAAAGGTACCCCAGGGGGTAGTGAATGCAATTTTTTCTTTGTCATCTTGATGTACTGAAATTTGATTGTAACCTGAAAAACCATCAATCATAGACATTATGTTAGCTCCAACTACTTTTTCTAAAACATGGTTCATGTTAGGTAATGGATAATTTTCCTTGAGTGATGATCGATTCAGGTTTCTAAAATCTACACACAACCTAATCTCACCCTTTTTCTTTCTCACTGGGACTAAATTGGCTACCCACTCAGAATATCTCAGTGGGACAATGATTTTAGCGTCCAGGAGTTTTTTGACTTATTTTTCTATTATCGGTAGTAGGATAGGGTTAATCTCTCTGAGTTTTTGCTTGAAAGGTTTGACACCTAGTTTCAGAGGAATTTTATGTTCCATTATAGTAGTGTCATAAGTTCTCAATTCGTCATAAGACCAAGTGAAAACGTCTTTATATTGTCTAAGCAAATCAACATACTTACTTTTTATTTCGGGAGACAGATATTTGGACAATTTCACCAACCTTGGTTTTTCTTTGGTACCAATATCGCAATCCTCAACCTCCTCTGGCTGAGGCTGTAAGGTAGACTTCAAAGGGATGTCATCATGATTAAATATCCTTTCTAAGGGGATCAAACCCTTAGGTATCTGATTATTTAAAAAAAAAAGCATCCAGTGGTTAGTGATTTTATCTTGAAACTCTTGGGGGTCTTTGCCCTCCTACATGATCCAAATAGGGTCATTCTGGTTTTCTTGGTCGACATGCGTTTCGGCAAAGTCATCTACTGTCTCTAAAAATTTCTGGAGTTGTTCATCGTCCTCAAAAACCTGCGAATGTTGTATGTTATTCGGTATGGAAGGCCTATGTCTCATTAGTATATGGTATTTTAATTTGAAAGCAGTGGGAGGTGTGAACGTTGAAGCTGCTTTGGCTAACACATTTTCCTGTTGATTTTCTTCTCTTGGGATATAATGAACATTAACATAGGAGAAGAAATTTTTTATCAGATCCCAAACAAAAATTCGGTAAGATCTTAACCTAGGATGTTTGGCTCGGTACTAGCGATTTACCTGTTTCACGATTAGCTCTGCATTGCCAAAGACTTCCAAGTTTTTAATTTTTTTATTCTCCTAGCATCTTCCAATCCTAACACTAGGGCTTTATACTCGCATACATTATTAGTGTGGTCAGTGTTCCACTGTAATCTATAAGAGAAAGGGATAACGAATTTGTCACCAGGTGCCAAAAAAAGCACCCCCGCTTTGGCCCCAAAATAAGATGAGGCACCATCAAAAAGCATCTTCCAAACACTAGTGCTATATACATTCTGTTTTACTTTCTCTTTTTGTTTTTTATTTTCTGTACAACTTTCCTCTATACATATATCAATATCATCATTGATAGATAAAATACAATTGCCTAAATCTTGATCAGCAATATAAATAAGGTAGTTGTTTTGGTTATGTGGGTCACTTACCATGAATGCTAACCTAGTTTCTCTATACAAATGCGTGAACTGTCCTCCAAAGACCAGGATCGTGGCATACGCCATGTCGAGTTGGAGGGATCCTCCAAGTTTAGCACCCCAAGATCTGGATAAGAGCATACCGTACTTCGAGGGTATATCAACGACGACCACATCCATTATAATGCCTTTCGCAGGTATCTGTGCAAGATTAACGACTAAATATTTTATCATGCCTATACACTTAATTTTCTTGAATCGAACGAATATAAATCTCCATAAGGTCTGGTGATTTCAAGACCAAGTCTCTCCATATTAGGCATTACATTGTGAGAGGCTCCAGAATCTAACATGCAATTATGGAGTAAGTGATCGTGCATAGTCAGAGTGATATAGAAAGGGGCGATGGTGTCTTTGGCACCTTCGAAATGTGGGCCGAAAATTATGTTAGGCTTGTCATCTTCTAAATTTATAACATCGGCCTGACTTTCATTTTCTGAAAAACTGATTAATTTGGTGATTTGTTTCCTGTAAATTGGATTTTTTGCCAGTTCGACAAGAGGTATAGGGATTTTGATTTTATTTATTTCATTTTCCAGATTAAAACTTCCTATTGTTTTGTCGATCTCTATGGTTTGGGTTTCTAACCCCTTCTTTTCATCTTTCCTTTGTTGTGAGGTTTTAGTTTCAATTACAGGAACCTCCATTTTCTGCGCATTTACGGCTGATGTTTCCACTGACTTTGTCTTGGTGGGCTGTGTTTCAGCGGTCTTAGTTCTTATAGTTTGTTTTTCAACGCTTTTTGAAACTGACTCGTCTATTTCACGCCTCGGCAAAATATTTTTCACTGGGGGAGTTGCGAGGCTCTTGTTTCTAGGGCTTATATTGTACTTTTGGTGGAGTTCAGCCATTATATCATCTGCAATTTCCTGATAGGTTGAATCTTCAATAATACCCCTCTTTTTGTTATTTTGGGATCTATCTTTTGTAGTTGCATATTTTTCATAATCTTGCCTTGTTAAAAAAGGTTGTAGGTAGTCGTCGCCAAGATTATTAATATATTCTTCTAATTCCTCAAAATCGTCCACATCTTCTCCTCCTATAAAGTTTTCGCCTTTAAAGGGGGTTTGGAATTTTTGATCCTCATTCTTAATTTGTCTTGGTGGTTTTTGAGGGTTAGGATTCTTTCTAAAATCCTTTCTGGGAAAATGCTCATTCTTCGCTTGATCTAGTTCCATTCTTGAGATCAGACGACTCGTATCCTTTCTGACGTGGTCTCCCATATGCCCTTTTTTGATGTGGTCTGCCACATGTTCTTTCCGACGTGGTCTACCACATGTCCTTGCTGATGAGGTCTGTTGACGTAGATCTCCCACACGTCCATGTTGACGTGATCTACCACATGTCCTCTTGGATCGAATGATTGAGGCTTACTTCGGGTCTTTACCTGGAGTTCACAGGATTACACCACGTCTTTTCTGGATCAGATGGCCTAGATTTAATCTGGACGATCTGAAGTTTGAGATATTCTTCAGACAATCTGACGACTACGATCTACTTCGGATGATCCGACGGTCGAGGATGTATTTCGCCTCTCTGGGTCTTTGCGCTTCGGGGATTTCAAATCTCAATCTGAGAAACTCTTGAAGTGATTTACTTTGGAGTTGTGGATCGTGTGCCACCTATCAGTCTTGACGATGGATAGTCCTTGCTTACTTTGAAATTTCGGGACTTTGACAATTCCTCTCTCCCACGCTCATCCAAAGGCTTACCCTTTGTGCATTTATCTATGGATCTAATGACTGTTGATCCTTCACGCTCAGATCCAACAACTGAGATATGTTCTCCTCTTCTACGTGCTCCTCCTATCTGGACATTGATCCGATGACAACTGTCGCTCCTCCTCATGAGCTTACGATTTCTTCCAACTTAGAAGGTTTTCTAAGTATTCAAAGGTTTCGACCTCCGAACCTTCTCTTGCAGGTCTTGTCTTCGTTGTTCTTGTTTGCCATCGTTGGTGTTGTTCTTCTTTGCTTTCCTATTTGCCATCGTTGTTCTTTCCATCAATGACAAGTGCACTTTGCCTGTAAACATTCCATCGTTACTGGTGTTCATGCCATCGATGACAAGAAAATATGCTTGTAAGCATGCGAACACAATGTTTCCTCAAAACTCGGTCAAGGTCCAACAGGGCCCCAACACTCACATGTGACTCATCCCGAGTCACTCAGATCTGGCAAACGCTTCTTCAAAGGCCTCGAGCTTATATCAAGTTGCCTCGACTTGCTACTTCACCAGAGCCTCCTACTCAACGAACTCTTGAATCACTTGCTCTATAATAGGATCTTCTAGGCATTGTTCCACTGTCACAAATACTTTGTCTAGCTATGAGCCTTGTCCCTCAATCTCTTCAAAAATATCAGAGCGTTATTCTAACAGTCGGGGCACCTCCAACAGTCATATATCTTCTTTATGGCAAAGTCCCATTCTGTGTGGTTATGCTATTCCGTCGAGGTTCAACTTATGTATAAATTCCTCCTACGAAGTATTTTCTGGAGCCTCCTATAGTTTTTCCAGCTTGCCTTTCTTCTTAGTGAGTTTCCTTTCCTTATTTCCTATGATCTGATTCTCTAGATTCCTCTATCCATTCCTATGCTTATCTTTTCATAGCATAGTGTCTTTGTGTTGCTAATTTTCTTTCAAAGGGTTCAAAGTTAATACCTCTTTGCGTACTAGGTCCTGGGTGGACATACTTTCTTCTTGTAGGGATAGGTCCTTCAAACATTCTTGTGTTCTTTCAAATTTGACAGCTACTTCTCTTTCCCTCTGTTACTTCGACTTATCCTCTTGTTCTTCTATTAGTCGCTCTATTTTTCTGGTTATGAGGTCCCTTAGTTATTGTTTTTTCTGTTATGTGGCTTCGTCCTCTGCTTTCCTTTTCATTCGATCCTTCTCAAACCAAGTCTTTCCTAACAAAAGTGGAAAAGGGGCATTGTTCTCAATAAAATTAATGACTTCAAACTCTTCTTCATTCGATGTTTCATGAGAAATCATAGGTATTTTAGTAACTCTTCCACATAGGGTTATCAACTTTCCTTTAAACAAGCCTATCCTTCCCAATGAAGGTATCATAGCAGGATGTCCCAAAATTTCCCAAGTTCTTTCTGGCATAATGTTTACATGTGTTTATTCATCCAATACACAGTCTATGTCGAAGTCTTCTATTCTTGTGACTATGTGTTGTTTTTCTTTCAAGATATCTGACAAACTAACATCCTTGTGGTCATCCATTGCTTCTTTTAATTGTACTAACATAGTCCGAGATTTCTCTAATTCTTTCTCTTTCTGATTTTCTAACATATCCTTAGTCTCTTGACCTTCTTTATAGTTTTCTTGTCTCACGTTCATATTTTCAATTTTAACAATCATCCTTGGGAAATCCTCAACCTAATGACCAATAAATTTACAACAAAGACAAATAGGACCTGTACCAGGGCATTCTTTAGCAACATGTCCTGATCTTATGCAATTATAACACAGTGTTAATCCTCTCTTTATTTTAAATCAGCCCCATCCTTTCCTGTACTGCGCACTAGGATCACAATGTTGGACCTGTAATCTGCAAGAATTCTTTCTAGGTTCCTGCATCCACTTATTAGTCCAAAAATTCTTTATATGCATAGGAATAACATATTTTTCTCTATTTCTATCAAATTTATTCAGATCAAATCTTTCTTCTAATTGTTCCCTAACATTTAGGCTAGAACAAAATCTATCAAACATACCTAGATTCATACTTTCGAAGAACAATTTCCACTTATCTTACCTTTACCAGAGAAAAAAGATTTAAGATCTTACCTCTTTTCTTCAGATCTGGTTTCTTTCTTAGCACAGAGCTTCGCAAGTCAAGTATAATATTGCACACTACAACAACAAATCTATGCATAGATCTTTCTATTTTCTTCAGTTCCTAGAAAACATAGTTTCAGGTCCCGACAACGGAACTATTTGTTGGCACAGGGGTAGACCCAGGGTTCAATGCTTCAACAACACACGAAAAAAACCCTAACTATCGACTCTTTCGAAAACACCTGCGAAGCAGATGAAGTCTCACCTAAGGTAGAGGCAGGGGAGGTTGCAAGACTCAGGTGTTTACAACCAGGCTGGGACAAAGATCTATGATTACAATACTTAACAGAGCACTTAAACAACAATATGCATTAGTTACTTGAATCTCATTCACATCGCGGATTAAACCCTTATTACAGATCGACACAGTAACCATAAAGATCAAGTACTTCCATTCACTAATCACATAGCATCAGCTTGGATCTAGCATTCATTTATATTTAATACCATCAAGCACTAAGCAATGACATCATATGCATTCATTATACAGTATAACAACAACACTAAGCAGATAAACACATAACAACATCGCACAAAGCACATCAAGACACAACATATACGTAGTTTACCCCAGTGTGGGGCTACATCCACCAACTTCTTCTTATTCTTTATTAGTCTTCAATCTCCTTACATTCATCTTCTCCTATGCACAAATCCACAGAGCCAATCTTCGTAGAGGACAGGATATTTGTGTGTTGCGCACCAAATCCTCCTTCCCAAAATCAAGTCAAGGCACAGAGCCTTACTAACATATCATGCACATAGCCAATCATCCAATCTCTTACATCACTTGCACTAAGCTTCTACTTACAACATATGGTGCACATAGCCAACAATTCTGCTTATTACATGGCTTAGCTACTTATTTATACATTTACAAAAAGGCCTAATCATGGGTAAACCCATGGTCCGACATCTCTTAACCCATTACATAAACCCTAAAACCCTTTTCTTGGTCCACAAGCCCACAAAACAAGCGAGATCCCATGATCTCAGCTCCACCTGGGTGCTCCATCTTCAAATAGTCTGTCGAAGTCACAAAGGTGGTCAAACACGATCAATGTTGCCTCAAAACTTGGTCAAGGGCCAATAGTTGTGTTAAACGTTCCAAGCCAAACTCTAACACCCTTTCTGGGATATCGAATCTTTGCAACCCACTTTCCCCAATGCCTTCGCCTCCCTCTATCTTGAAAAATACCTCAATCAAACTACAAAAATCGACTTGTTGAAGATCGAACCCATACCTAGCAGTTGGGTTGTCATGCAAGTCTTTAACACCTATGACTTAGCATCTGATAACTCAATCGGGCACCTGGCAGCCTATATATTTTTTAAAAACAATTCGTGGGATATATCCCACATTCCTCGGAGATTTGGATGTTGTGGCATTTATATGCACCATCGCTCCCTTGCTATAATTGATGAGATATAAGGACTGTCTCTTAAGCTCGGTGCTCGTGCTGAGCTTGCGTTGGTATGTTGTGTGGATTATGTGTTTGTTTATGTGAAGACTTGGCATTGTGGCTTTGATATGACTCAGAATTTGGCATATATTTGATATGGCTTAGGATAGCTTAGGATTAGAACACTCATGCACACACACCACACTTTTTTATAAAAATATAAATAAACTCAAAGACAAAGGTTAATGAACTAAACGAAAATGAAATAATTTTTAAAATATATAAATATATTTTATTTTGAACATAATAAAACTAAAGATTTAGGGAAACTAATGAAATGATTATTTTGGTTATGCAGGTTAAAAGGCAAGGATTACGAAGTGATAGTGAGTACTGACGAGACTCGATGAAGGATTAAAATCCTATGACATAAGGAGAATAATCAAAGAGATTTTGACAACGCAAGAATGAATTTGCTAAAGACGCTTAAAATTTAAAAAAAAATTGAGCGCTAACATTGCCGAAGGAGGGTCATGTGATTATGATGATGAGAGAATAGGTGACATTGAGTTTCCCTTGATGTATAGACATCTAGTTCAACCATGGGTACCTAAGGAGCTACCTCAATTGGGCACGGATTTCTTCATCAATGGGAGGATGTATCACATTTCTCCATCATCCTTACATGGATTGGTGCTATTTTCCATGGATGGGATAAAGGTCAAATATGGAACTGTAACTGAATTGATGGAGTATGTCGGACCATGCTACACATATAATCATTGGTTGATTTTGGTTCGATATACGTGAAGTATGCGGAGATATGAAGTTGCTGCAAATTATATACAACTAGTAGACAACAATCAAAACAAAGGGGTGGATATGTATATTTATGGAAGGCCAAAAGATTCTGGAAACATGGCAGGATTTATAAATAGTACATGACCAGGGAAACTGTTAGGAATGCCCTGAAAAGGGAAAACATAGAATTACTTGATTTGATTAGCATAAGACCCATGACCGAGGAGATCAGCGCAAGAATTAATGAGCTAAAAGCTCAAATACATTCTTATGGGGTAAGTGACATATTTACATAATTTTATCAGCTATGACATATATTCATTTATGATTTTTAGTTTTATATTTTTTATATGATCTGATAAAGTCAAGTATTCCTTTTGTAGGATTTTTAAAACCCGAGAGTGGACAACCTACAGAGAATGTTATTGGTAGCAGTGATGATCCAATGTGTCCAGAATGTTAGCATAGCATACCAATGAGGCTTTTTGACTCTCCTGAGGTTGTCCTTGAATCAAATGATGAGTATATTGATTTTGAGCAGCATGACATGCCCAAGCAGGGCCATACAAACAATGGGACTCCACATGATGTTGGAGATGAACCTAGTGTCGATTACGAGGAAGCTTATCCTGGAGCATCAGGGTGAAAAGCATGGGATCACTAGATGTCACCTTTCTGGAGGATGACAATTGTGTTCCAATAAAGATACAAAATATTGCAGGTATTTATTAACTAATTGATTGATTTTCATCATGTAATTGAAAAATCACATATGTCGACATTATTGTAAATTAATGATCATAATGTTTTTGCGAGAAATAATGTATTCTATAAGAACTTGAATGACAAGGCATTGGATATTTTTGGCCCCACCATTCGCACAAGGTGGAATGGCCAAGATAGCAATTTCAAATATGAATTGATAAGCCATATGGTAAACTTATTTGGAAATACATTCAACAAAAAAGTGGTCACCCATTTATCTAGAGAGAGTTTGAAATATACCAGGGCCCAGTATAGGCAAAGATTAGAAGAAACCCTCAAGTATGAGCGCCCTCCCATGGTTTGGGAGAAAGAATGGAAGACACAGATAGAGGATGCAAAGGAGAGTTTGCTAAAAATACAAGGAAAAGAACCACGACCTAGTAAAGCAAGGTACGACACATCATATTTTTAGTGAAATATGCTCAATTTTTTTGTTTTGTTTTGTTTTAAATAACAATTGTGACATATAACATATTTCAAAATTTGCATAGGCTAGCCGACACCTCCAAAGAAACAAAGAATAGAATGAAAAATCAAAAGCACTATAAACTAGGCCAGGGTGGCTACATAAAACTAAGAGCACGAATCGTAATAATTAAATGATTAATTTTGGTGAATATTTATTTAGCAGCAACAAAAAAATAATTGTTTTATTACAAGAAATTATATTGATGTTATGCATTGCAGGGAAATATGTTCAAATCCCCTGCCACTGAGGAAGACCTAAATCTTGGTTTCAAGTTTGGTTTTCAAAGTGTGGTTGAATATCAAAAAATCTTGGGGTAGACACCAATCTCCCCAATTATGCAAATGCAGGTAAATAAAATCAATAAGGCCATCATTTTAGTATACTTGTAAAATATATTCATGATTGATTATATCACCAATAACTAAATATTTATGTTTGTTTTAAGCATGAGATCAATCGAAGCATTGAGGGTAGTGGTACTCATGAACAATTACCATTTGATAGTGGGGAGGGTCTGTCGCATGATATTGGGGAGAAGACTAGCCATTCGGGTATGTATGCTTTAGAAATAGAAGTATGTATTATGATTATAGATATTTATTTACTGACGTATACTTATAAATTTTTTTCTTTCAATGGAAGAGCATGTAGCTCATGAGGGTGAACTACAAGAGGAACAAACGACACAATCAATGAACACACCAGTTGTCACAACTAGATAGACATATAAAGAGAAATATTGTAATGTTATTTGAAATAATGAAATAGTTATTTCAATAATATTTTAGCATATCAATATGATTGTTTTCGTTGTTGCAGTTGACGCCCATTTGCAACTGCCTCCACACCCTTCTCATCGACGTACCAAAAGTATGGTACGTGAGGGCATGGAAACACAATCAACACAACTAGGACGAGGCACAAGAAATACATTGACAGATGAGGATGATGATATCACACTCATGGGTTTAAAAACAAAATGATTGTATAAATTTATAACTTGTATTTTAATCACTATTTTTATTAATATGAATGAATGTTTATATGAATTGCCTCCTTATGCATGAATGTTTATATTTTTATATGTCTTGATGACTTTCCTACTTATGCATGAATGTTTATATGTTTTCTATGTAAAAGAAATCATTTATTGGGTATGGGGAATTGAGAGCGATGTGAGGGGGGAGGGGCCATATGAGCTTCCACCTTCACATGGTTGGCCCTATTCAGTGGAGAATAACCTATTCTCAAAACAAAGAGAAGCTCATTAAGGTATTCCACTTTAGTATTTCTAGAGTCTTTTACATGTTTAAATGTTTGTTTATTTGCTTATATATTATTTACTAATATAAAAATTCTGTCTTTGATGATTTCTGTAGGTCTTGGCGATGGAAATACAACTTGTGAACAACTCTTATCAATTTGTATGGGCAGATGGGCCTGGTGAAAGGACATTGATAAGGTAAGGGTTTTGATGTGTTTTTTTATACTCTAGTTAACCCATTGGTTTTATTCTATTAGTAATGGTAGGTCTATGGTTTTATCCCATTGGTTTTATTATATTAAATGGTAGGCCTATGGAAACTCATCTGTCTTACCAAGAAAGATCTTCATTGCAAAATAAGAAATTTGAAATTCTATGCAATTACTCTTGACCTGAGATCAAGATTCTCCAATGTGAATTCATTACCATGAAGAAATGGATTTGTGCAAATCTGGTTTCACATCTCTAAAGCATCCTCAAACATAGCATCTAAATCTAGAGAAAATATCTCTATGAGAAATAATGAGAAATTAAAATCATGAGCAACAACATAAAATAACATGACATCAATCTCAAAAGGCCTTACATTCTAATTAAACCATGATTGTTTAATGTAGTTCACATTTCATGACTTTCAAGTAAACAATGGCCATCTCTTCCAACCCCATAGAGGGAGAAAAAACCCAGCAAACAATCTTCTTTTATTGCATTAGTAATGTATGATCACTTACAAATATTCCACCATGAAATTCTTCTCTTAAAGAGATTTCCAAGATGACTTAGACTAGACTGTGCAACCTGTAACATACTCATAAACTTGTTGATAAATACATATGTTGTATACCAGCACTGTGGAATAATTTGTGCTATGCCTGAGTGCTAAACTTCTGGCTTTTCTGGACTGATATAACTGTTGATATATATGTTGCTACTCGTAGCCTGTATCGGTTGATATTCACAGCATGTGTAAGTTGATACTCACAGCCTGTGTATGTTGCAACTCGCATCATGTATCAGTTGATATTTGCATCCCTTTTAAGTTGTAACTCGCAGCCTGTATCAGTTGATATTCACAGTCTGTGTATGTTGCAACTCGTAGCCTGTATCAGTTGGTATTCGCTACATGTATAAGATGAAAATCGTGGCATGTATCAGTTGATATTCTTAGCCTCTGTAAGCTGCAACTCACAAAATGTATCAGCTGATATTCGTAGCTTGTGTAAGTTGCAACTCGCGGCCTGTATCAATCGATATTCCCAGCCTGTGTATGTTGCAACTCACAGCCTATATAAGCTGATATTCGCAACCTATGTAAGCTGCAACTCACAGCCTGTATCATTTGACATTCACAGCATGTGTAAGTTGCAACTCGCATCATGTATCGGTTGAGATGCAAAGTTGATTTTGTGTGTTATGAGTTGTAATATCATCAAGTATTTTCTCTTCTTCTAGGTCTACTAAGACAACCATGTCTTTCTTCTTATGTAATATTCCAACTTGATTATGAAAATGTTGATTACTGATATGATTGCATACCTTGTTATTATTATTTCTATGATTGGATACCTTGCTATGATTATTGCTATGATTATAAATCTTGTTATGATTGATTATTTTGATTGGATATGACCAATGGTCCTTTATTCATTGATATGTTGCCTCTCTATTGACCGATATTTTGCCTCTATATTAACTGATATATTGCCTCTCTATTAATTGATATATCAACATTGTCATGGAGAAACTTATCGGTGTCTTTCCTGGACACCTACGCTGCAACTTGTCATGCATGCATGCCATGCCTGCCATGCATGCAACTTGACTTTTACAACTTGAGTTTAACAAATCATCCAACTTGACTCTTAACTTGACCTTTTACAACTTGAGTTTAACAACTCATTCAACTTGACTCTCAACTTGGAAATTCAAATTTCACTTCATGGTGGACAATGTTACACTTGTCAATGCACTAGATCAATACATTTACATCACTTGCAATATAAGGAATATTTTTTGTTTCTAGCTCATAGGAATTTTACATTCAACCTAACTTTTGCTAGATGCCTTGAATTTTTCTCATGACTCACAAGGCTTGACTAGGCTCAAAGAGGTTGTACGTTCCCCCTGAATTTTTCACTAGTGTTTCTATGCTCACAAAGGTTGTACATTCCCCTTGACTTTTGCACTAGATTGTCTATGCTCACAGAGGTTGTGCATTCCCCTAGACTTTTGCATTAGACTTACACATTGACTTTTGTATTTTCCTTAGCTAGACTCAAAAGATCATATAGCATCTCATTCATCCTCACTTTTGGTTTGAATCATAGAGGTTGTATGTTCCCCTTGGATTTTGTCAATACCTCACAAGACTAGTTGATTCTCCAAATCTCACTAGCTAGAAAAAAAAAATTAAAACCTACAGTCCTCATCTATATAGCGATGAATCATCGTGGAAAATATAGCAATCTCATGGAAAGAAAATATTTTCATTTCTGTTTTTCCACAAACATTTGTCTATCTAGAGACGAATCATCGTGGCAAATATAGCATTCTTGTGGCAACAAAAAACTTTTCATTTGTGTTTTGCCACGATTTTTCGTCTATATAGCGATGAAAAATCGTTGCAAATATAGCATTCCCGTGGAAACAAAAACTTTTCATTTGTGTTTTGCCTCGATTTTTCATCTATATAGCGACGAAATATCGTGGAAAATATATCATTCTCGTGGCAACAAAACAATTTCATTTGTGTTTTGTCACGATTTTTCATCTATATAGAGACGAAAAATCATGGAAAATATAGCATTCTCGTGGCAACAAAAACTTTTCATTTGTGTTTTGCCACGATTTTTCATCTATATAGGGACAAAAAAGCATGGAAAATATAGCATTCTCGTGGCAACAAAAACTTTTCATTTGTGTCAAAAAGATAATCCATTCTCGTGGCAACAAAAACTTTTCATTTGTGTCAAAAAGATAATCCATTCTCGTGGCAACAAAAACTTATCATTTCTATGTTTCGTTCATGATAATTATATATTTTATTTATAAGGATGTATAACTAAATATAATTAATGTATGTTTGAACCAATTAGGTAAGTACCAAGTTAAATATATTAATGTATATATTGAGCCTCTTATTGATGAGTTGTTGACGTTACGGGTTGGCATCACTATGTATGGCATCTCTAGACCAATAAGGAAAAAACGATTTCAATTCCATGGAATACTTGCATGGTCAATTCATGATGCTCTCGGGTTAACACATTTTTTTGGTATGTAACTTTCCATTACACTTGAATATTATATACGTTTTTGAAAATATCATGCATTTTTTAAAATTGTAATCCTAATTTGCTACATCAATTCATATATCTTGCAGGTCTTCAAACAAAGGGTAAATTTGCATGTTCAGTTTGTGGTCCTAGGATAAAATCTCATCGTTCCATAAGTTTAGGAAATGAGGTGTTTGATGAGTATAGGCACTTTCTTCCTAAGAACCATAGTTATCGAACTAATGAGAAAGAAAAATTCAATGGTAAAGAAGAGAATGGAAAAAAACCACGAAGAATGACACCTCACCTCTGGAAGTTGGAATATAATAGAAATCGTCAAGGTATGCAAATTTTTTATGTATCATAATATTATAAATCTTATGATTTTTTTGTTAGTGAATCTTGTTCAGCGCGGTACCTAGCTATATTGATTAATTAGTGTTAATGTGATTTTGTTTATGTTTCATGAATGTCGTTAAGGAATGAATGGGATACCATGAGGAATGAAAAGTTACCCCATACAATTAAGTAGCTTTCCCTACTACGAGCACCTACAAATACTTCATATGTTTGATACAATGCATATCAGGTTGAATATAAAAGAATTGTTATGGCAAATCTTAGATGGAAGGACAGATAAAGAAAGAATTGGAAATATTTGTAGTGACGTCGAGGAAGTTAATCACGCATTGAAAAGTGTGATCATTAATTATAATGGTGATGGTCGAGAAAAAAATATTAGTCTTCCATGGTTATTGACAGAGCAACAGAGCAATGTTGTAAAAGAGGTCATTCGGAAAATTAGGTTTTCGACAGGGTTTTTGTCGAACATACAAAATATGAAAAAAGGTGATTTTGGTGGGGTTAAAACACATGACTGACATACATTCATTAATGTAATTATTAGGTATATTAACATATTGGTATACATCTTTTTAGTAATTTTTTTCTCTAATTTGGAAATAAATATTAATGATTTTCTTTTTGTTACAGTATGTTCTACCTCTATCTTTCCCAGACAGCTTTGACAACAACATAAAACAATTTATATATGATCTTGGCAAATACATGAGGTAAGTAATGCATTTTTATATGGAAAATGTTTCTTTGGTTCTTTGTAGCAGAACTTATTGGCATATTGTGTTTTGTCTACAATTTTATATATGCCTTGATATTGTTCAAACCTATTATTTTCCTGCACCATTTGTAGGTGGATTTCATCTAAAGAAATCCATAAATAAGATATAAGGTATTGGAAAAGAGAAATTCCCCGACTAATGTGTGAAATGTAGAAGTATCTACCTCCAACATTTTTCAATGCACAAGAACACTACCTCATAGACCAAGTTGAGGAGATTGAATTATGTGGACCAGTATACACAAGGTCGATGTGGATGGTGGAGAGGAAGTTGAAGTCCTTGAAGGCTTTTTTTAGAAAAAGAGCACATCCTGAGGGTTCTATGGTGGAGGGATATATGGAATATCTATGCATTGTGTATATTATTCAATATCTTCCTAAATTAGCAGAAAATATGAATGTGCCTCGCATTTGGCATCTCGACTCCATCGACAAATTTGAAGGGGAGGTCCTATTGGGAAAAGGTAGAATGAGGACCGTGAAAGGTAATTAGATGTAGATTTAATATATTATACATTTAATTTTTCAATTTTATATTATCATACTCATTCATTTATTTTTGTTCCATAACCTATATTAAAATTTTCCAATGATAGTTAATTATTGGTATTCAATCGTTATTTTTTCATATAGTTGGACGATAGTGGGATGCTCTAAATTTATACATTGCAAACAATATTGATTGGATGGATTATTGGATAGAACGATGTGAATAATATTGTGGTATATTATCATGGGAAGGGGTCAGTAAGATGATTAAAACAATGCATCGTTATCGACATGAATTTCCTAATCTTATGCAAAGGGAAATTGATTTAGCCTTTGGTTTAAAAGATAAAAAGGAAAGTATATTCACCCACATTTTTATATTTATTTTCCATTATATCAATGCATTTGGTTTGTTTATTTTTTGAAATATATATTTACTAATTCCATATTATATGATGTTTACTAATGGATAATTCATTTTTTACGTGTTGTCCATGTTGCAGTTGAAACACCACAAGTCTATGTGGTGTAATGACCGTAAATTTCGTATCAAAAAGTTGGATGATAAGATGAAAGCCTCAAATTGTGGGATAACTGCAGTGTTTAATGTCACTAATGTTTCCTCTAGAAGTGACAGGAATCCAAAAGAAACTAAAAATAGTTACTATGGGTATTTGGAGGATATAATTTAGTGTGATTTTAATTCTTTTAAAATAGTTTTGTTTGAGGTCAAATGGTCCAGGCTACGGATGCATGAACGTGATCCTGAACGAATTATTATTGAGCATGCTAATGTATTTACCATGGTTAATACAAGGGCATTTGAACTGGGTAGAGAGCCTTATGTTCTTCCAAGTTAATGTGAGCAAGTCTTTTACTCAGAGGTGCCTGGTAAAGCAGGTTGGTCATACGTTGTTAGATAGGATCCAAGAGGAATACAAGTAAAGTATAATCATGTCGAGGGAGAAGATGATATTGAAGAAGAAGATGATGATGCAGATCAGGAGTAGGTGGTTGCAGATGTATCAGATGAAGAAGCTGAAGAAGTTGATCATCCAAATGTAAAAACAATGTTCTCATTCATGATATGAATGATGATAGTGAAAATGGCGTTGATGATGACGTTGATATGAACAATCCTTTCAACATTATCGATTCTGAACTAGATCATGATACATATGTTGATTTGGATGAAGAAGAAGATGAATGATATTTAAAAGTTGAAATGTACTAAGTAAGTGATTATATTTTTTCTATGTTTAATTCTATTAATTATATATTTAGTATTTATATGATTTTTTTTTTAAGTGTTTACTTATATAGGTTAATTACATTTTTTAAGTTTTATGCCATGTTTGTATGTAGTGTGTTGCATATTATTTATACATCAAATTAGGTATGGGGGAACTGAGAGTGATGTGAGGGGGGGGGGGGCATAATTAGAGCTTCCACCTTCACGTGGTTGCCCATGTTCAATAGAGAATTAATTAAATTTTGAAACCAAGAAAAGCTCATTCGAGTTTATTATATGCCAATTTGAGAAATTTTATGTGAAGGTGAGATGATGAGCATGTTCAAAACAATGGAAATATGGTTCTTGAAAACACAACATACATAGATAGAAACAAGACCAAACCATGAAAGAAGTCATGAAAATTAATGGCCTTGTCATCGGACTTTACCTTCCAATTTGTGCTTGTATGGACTGAAATTTGACATGCTAGGACAACTAACTTGCATTGACAGTATGGGAGGGTTTCCAGAATCAACTATGAGTCAAACAAATAATTCAACAATTGTGCGCCTCCTCATGTACTTGAACCCGCTTATAACTGACATGTGAATGGGGCCAATGTTGACATTTTTTCAATTTGTGGTTGTATGGACTGAAATTTGACATGGTTAGACTAGATGCATACAATGACGGTATGGGAGGTTTTCCAGACTCAAACATGACGCACACAAACAATTCGACAATAAAAGTTCGATATGAGGATCTGGGAATCCAAGTGGACCTTGAGGTGTTCGATTTGAACATGTGTCACATCAATGAGCAATTCGGTCACCATGGTGTATTCAATGTGATTGTTGGTGGTTGGTCCTATGCACGCACCACTTGAGAGGAGTAGAATTTGGGAGGGTAAATAAATGGCCCAATCTAATGAAGCTAGATTTTGAGTCCAACAACTAGTTCCATCAGAAAAAACTAATGTGGTATGTGGTGAGTCCATCAACTAGAAAACCAAGAAAGCAAATGATAAAGAATTTTGATAAAAAAAAAATCAAAGGAAGAACACAAAAAATGAATTTCTAAACCAAAAAAGTAATGTTTTATATACATTATTGACTATACAGTGAGTGTGGTTTCATGAGTAAAACTTCTTGAAATATAACCCATCTACAAGGCCTTTGAAGAGGTCGCATTTTGGGAAAGCCAACATGTAATCCCCTTTGGTTAAGTAGTGCTTGAAAATAAAGGGGCTACATAGGTAAAGGGTTAGACTTGATAGAGGTTGTATGTGTTAGTTTTTAAAATTGTTATTTATGTCTTATAGGTTATGTCATTTAAAATTAATAGGTTATAGGAGTCATACAGTTAGATATCCTTCAAGATAATGGTTATATGGTTAAGGATCCTAGGGGCTAAACGATTAGATGTAGTTTTATTTGTTGTACAAGTTGTGGGTTATAAGTCACAAGGATTAATAATGTTAAGGGTTGTATGTATTAGAGGTTATAGGGGTTAATGGTTGTAATTATTCATGGTTAATTGTCATAGTGGTTGCTCATTATAGAGGTTATGGGTTATATAAGAAATGGGCTACAATGCAATGGGTTATATAAGTGTGAAGATTTATAGATGTTATATGATTAGATTTGATAGAGGTTCTAAGGGTTAGTTTTTAAAAAGTTCATATCATGTGTTCTAGGTTAATTATGCCATTTACAATTCCTTAAAGGTTTAAGGTTATAGGAGTCATAGGGTTAGGGGTACTCATTGTGGATAATGGTTATTATAGGGTGAAAATTCACAAGGGTTATAAAAATTAGGAGTTATAAGTGTTATTAAAATTAAGGATTAAGAGATGTATGTGTTAGAGTTTAGGTGTTAGAATTACAAAGTTTAGGTGTTAGAATTATAAAGGTTAGAGGTTAGAATAATAATTTTTATTGGGGTTATTTGTCTAAGATTATAAAGGTTAAGGGATAGGTCTTATATCATTATTTTTGGTGGTAATGGTTAAATGGGTTATGAGTTACAAGGGATTGTGGTTAGGGGTCATCGGGGATAGCTAAGGGTTATAGGAATTAGGGTTTATACATTCTTAGGAGTTATGAGATATGGTTTATGTGTCATTGGGATTACAAGTTTAGTTGGGTTATTGATGAAGGGTAATAGGGTGAAGTTTAAGGGGTTATAAGGATTAAAAATATGTTTTTATATGTTATAGTGTCCAGTTTTAAGGATTGTAAGAACTACGAGTTAAGGGTTATAAGGATTAAGGTTAACAAGGATTAGGCATTATGAGTTATAGGGGTTAGTATTTTGGGCTAATATCCATTGGTTGTGGTTTCTATAGATAGTGGCTAGGGATAGTGGGAATCTTGTTAATCCATTCACGCTTGTCACTAATTAGACGACTAGGCATATGACTACCTTAAGAGAGTCATAGTTACTCACGTCGTTTACCTGTGCTTGGTTGAATTTCTTCACTTTCACATGCAGAGCACTGGGTATAAATCACATTGTGTCAGCATCCGTAGGGACCATCACAATGCTTCATTTTAATTAAATAGTCAGATTCCCCTTGTCTATATATATATATTAATTATATTAAAAAAAAAGAATAAAAAAAGAATAAAATAAAAAAATAGAAAACTAAATATATAGCTTTCTTGCACAGTGCATGTCAACTTATTCCTGAAGATCCCCGTGAAGAAAGGAATTCTTCACATCTAACTGATACAAGGGCCAACCCTGAACAACAGCAACTGCAATAAGAGTACGAACTTCATTCATCTTAAACACATGCGCGAAAGTATCGTCATAATCCATACCATACTCCTGAGAATACCCCTTCGCAACTAAGGGGGATTTATATCAAAACCTAAACTAAAGGTACGTAGAAGAGATGATTCGATCACCCTGATTGAGAGAACATAGTTCGATGAGTAATAGCCAGAACTGTGGAGCGAGAAGAGCCAATTCATTCGTGGAATAATCAACTCTCTTTCTTTGACCGAGTCATTCCCAGGATTATAACCCCATCATATTCCCTTTCCAATGGTAGCTAAAGGTGACCAAATAAGGGTGAGGCAGCGAATGAGAAGACCAGCCCCTCCCCCTCTCCTCACAAGCACCGCTCTCATATAAAGACTAATAAGTTTCCTTTGGTCGCTCCTTCTCGGCCAGCCTAAGAAGACTAATCAATTCATAAAATCCAATCAAATCAGTTCAATGGAACTCGGTCTAAATGCTCGTAAGTAATGAACAAGTTATCTTCCTATCTCTAGTTGAGTATCTCAGTCGAGGTAGGGGCCCCCTATGTTCCATGGGTAAGTTTCAATAAGGTTTGAGGTCTTATTGGTGTGTTCAAGGGTCTAGGTGTAGGTTTGAGTGTAGAGAACATGGTTTCCTCAAACCAATCTAACGATCTGAAGTATCGCGAAGGATATTTCATTTCCCACTTGGCCATCTATAGATTGATCTGTTACACCGGCTACACAGTCGTCTATAACTTGATATGTCATAACACTTCCTTGGTGGGTCTAGGAGTAGGTGGAATTGATATCCCAGTTGTAGGTAGAAACCTTAGCGAGGGGTGGTTTATGAGGGAGAAACAGAAGAGGCAGGTGAGGACGAGGAACCAAATTCTCAACCAAAGGATTTATCGAACCAGATAGGTAGGTGTATTCCTCGCTCAAAGTCAGGGAAGGTGGTTAGGTAATCTACCCATTATCTTAGTTAAACCCCTCTACCAACTACCTTCTTTAGGCCAGAATCACGCAGCCAAGCAGATCCTTCCTTTCACCCCTCGGTCGGGGTCGGGCAGAAGCCATATGTCCCCTTTTGGCTAGTACTGCATAAACTACTGGATAAGATTATGTCGGTGCTAGAGGATCCGTATATGTTCCATACACCATAGATTTTGTCTTTGCTACTAGATATACTACTGTTGGATATGCTTCAACAAGGTAAACTTAGGTGGTTGTACTTTTTTCTTTTCTAGTTGCCTCTGACTCTATTACTACAATATCTGGAACTCAATCTAGTTAGGATGCTTACTCCGCTGCTATGGCCTATGTATCTGTGTTCTTTACCTCTATTGATATTGATGGGTGGGAACAATGAATCATCAACTAGATCTGCCTATGCCCTTCTACCCTTTTTTTTGTTGTTGGATCAAAATCTACTTAATCAATTATTGAATAAGCTATTGGGTAAATTGTGGGCCATCTCCCTCCTTTGATCTCATGACGCACTCCAACCAAGTAGAAGGGTGCAGCTTTTGGCTCATGGAGGTAGGTTTTCCCGAACGCCAAGTGGAAGGAAGTTTCAATAGGCAGGCACCCCCTTTTTTCTTTCCTTCGTGAGAATGTTTGGGTGGGACTCCTTCACCCTTGTCTGCCATGTGTCATCTTGTGATTAGTGGGTGGGACTTACACACTCATTGGCTTGTGGTCTTTCCTATGAGTAAACAAAGCATAGTGCTAAGTGTAACAGTATCATGCGGTTACTTCCTTCCTTGGTATGTGAATTCTTTCCTCTGGGCTTTCCTTGTAAGATGTAATGTGTCCCTTCCTTCATGGGTAGAAGACCTCGAGATGGAAGGGTGTAAACCCTATAGCAGTATTTACTAATGTTCGATAGGCCCAAAGAGATGGGAAGAGCATATGATGCCAATTAGTCGTATGCTTATCGACTATCCGTTGTAACATGGTTTTGAGGATTTTGTTTACAACCTCAACTTGGCCATTTCCCCGTGAATAGTACATAGAGGAGAACTCATGGACAAAACCTAAATGTGAAGCGATATCATGCCACATGTTGTCTTCAAAATGGGAACCATGATCAGACACCAATTGCTTCAGAACGTCGAAGCAAGTAATAACATGGGTCAAAAATAAGTGAGCAACAGTGGCAGGGATGTGGAATCAATTGGTTGCTTCAATACGGGTGGACCTGGGTAACTATCTAACCCAATAGTCATTATAACTGCTATATTAGCCTGGAAACGAATATCCTCCTGTGGGCACATCATCAGGAATAAAGAAGATACAGAGAAAAAAATAAATGAATCTATTCATGTTCCTGAGGTTGATGTGATATTACCAGGAGAAGTTAGTTTTATTCACCTCTCTGTCTCTTTTCTAGATGCAAAAAATATTATTAAACGATGCACGGTCTGAATTCTAAGATGCATAGTGGTAGTAGATTTAAAGTGAGTTGATTAGGTCGGCATTTCACCCTTTTTTGGATGATGCATAGTTGGTGGTGTATTGGTGCATTTTGTCTGGGGAAGACTCTAGCTCCAACTCAGCCCCTTGTTCTCCAACTCCTCATCGATCGGTTGGCTCTACTACTCAACATGGTACTAATTACACCAACATCGACAAGGGAATACAACAGGGGATTGTCCTCTCTCCAATCCTCATGAACGTTGTGCTTCATGAATTGGATGTGTTCACAGTAGACCTCTGTAAGAACAAGGTTTTGAACTCCAGGAGATATTCTTATGATTGTACCATAGCTACGATGGTGAATTATGATTGCTTCTCTCTAGAGATACTTAAAAAGATGAGCCACTTCCTGAAGACAGAACTAGGCGGACTACAATTTAGGACCCAATTGATCCAAAAGGAAGTCAAGTGGTCTTGTACTATTAATCGCAAGAAATAGGCATCCGACAAAACCTAAGAAAGATTCATGATATAAAGGGGCACTAGAAAGCATGGTTTGATAAGCCAGAACATAGATAGGATCATGCGCCTTCGGCCTCGACCCGTTCAGGAGGTTAAGACAGCATCGGCTTCCCCTGTCATTGAATTCGCTCTGTCTGTTAATATTATGGTAGCTTCGGGAGGTATGAACCTCTATGATGACCTATGACGAGATTAGAATCCTCCGGAAGGAAGCAAAGAATTGAAGGAAACCCTAGATAGGTTGTCGGCTGAACAAATATATTTATATTGAATTTATTGATGCCCAGAAGGAGAAGTTGGCCCAGTTAGACTGGTCAGGTCGACCCCAGTTAGACTGGCCAGTCCACTATAAATACAGGGCACTAGTTTCATTATTACACACTCTCAAAATTGCAGAGCCAGTTGTGTGCACTGCAGTTGGCAGTTTTATGCGCAGGTCTCTGGGGAAAGTGGTGCGCTAGTTCTGGGTGGGATCATCTGTTCAGTTTTGTTTCTATTCTTTTGCTTGGTGAATTTAGCCTCTCTTGTCTATAGATTGCAGCCAGAATTCTCTTCTCAGTCAAGGTCAAGGTGCTTGGAGGGTGGCTTAAGGCCTGTGGTTGGGAGACGAGGGTATCGTCGTGGTTAAACGATCACAATCCTTTATATTCTAATAGGTTATGGGCCCACACACACTTCAGTCAGCCTAAAACGCTGGAAGGAAACATAACCACTAGGTATTGATCTCATTGAGGAACTGCCGCTAGGGTTACTAGCAGGAGCAACTTCCAAAGAACTGCAGCTAGGGTTACTAGCAGTAGCAGTTGCAGAAACCCTAATTCTCAGATCCGACACCTTGTGATGGAGCATCTCGCTCAAGGAGAAGATATCCAGATGCGCCCTA
>ML777853.1:1179088-1189885 GCA_009831015.1 Picea engelmannii | reverse complement strand
TTCAGAAATCAGAAACAATCCTTCTTCCTTGGTTGAGAAGAATGGGGCAGATAGCCTATTATTGATGTTCTATATTGAGGGCAGACATTCTTTCAGATCTCACAGATGTGAGTGAAAGATTGGCCCAGATGATTATTATTGATGTTATATATTGAGGGCGGACATTCTTTCAGATCTCACAGATGTGAGTGAATGATTGGCCCAGATGATTGTTGTTGATATTATATACTGAGGGAAGACACTCTTTCAGATCTCACAGACGTGAGTGAAAGATTGGCCCAAATGTTTCAGTTTTTATCATAACATTGTTTTCATGCAGATGAAGACTACTGTGGTGGCAGACATTCTTTTAGATCTCACAAGATGTGAGTGAAAGATTGGCCCAGATGATACAATTTTTATCATAACATTGTTTATATGCAGGTTGCTATTTGTTATGAAGGACAGTTTGTGAATGTGTTTCACAAAGTCTGAGTAGTTGTGTACTACTGGAATAGACACGGGGTGTTCTATAAATTGATACTGTACCAGTTGTCATAGGAGATTATCCAGTCGGATAATAATGACAGGTGCTCGTGGTGCTACCAGTTGAATGGTCTGTTGTGCTCAAGACCATACCTCCCTAGCTAGGAGGGAGTGTTAATATTATGGTAGCTTTGGGAGGTATGAACCTCTATGATGACCTATGACGAGATTAGAATCCTTCGGAAGGAAGCAAAGAATTGAAGGAAACCCTAGACAGGTTGTCGGCTGAACAAATATATTTATATTGAATTTATTGATGCCCAGAAGGAGAAGTCAGCCCAATTAGACTGGTCAGGTTGGCCCCAGTTAGACTGGCCAGTCCACTATAAATACAAGGCGCTAGTTTCATTATTACACACTCTCAGAATTGCAGAGCCAGTTGTGCGCACTGCAGTTGGCAGTTTTGTGCGCAGGTCTCTGGAGAAAGTGGTGCGCTAGTTCTGGGTGGGATCATCTGTTCAATTTTGTTTCTATTCTTTTGCTTGGTGCATTTAGCCTCTATTGGCTATAGATTGCAGCCATAATTCTCTTCTCGGTCGAGGTCAAGGTGCTCGAAGGGTGGCTTAAGGCCTGTGGTTGGGAGACGAGGGTATCGTCATGGTTAAACGAGCACAATCCTTTATATTCTAACACTTTCTTCGATCTCTCCCCCATAATAAAGAAAAATTGAGGCTCACTCATGCACATATATGATCATGATCATGTATTATTTATGCCCTCAGTTGCATTAGCTCATGTCCCTGGTACTCTCTTATTGAAGGATCGACAGGTTGTTTTTGAGGACTCTAAGAAAATTATTTACCAACTGTCTATTATGAGTCTCAGGACAAGTGAATAAGCCTTCTAATTAATCCCTTTCTGAGTACTCCCTATCCGAGGAAGAGTTTGCATCCCTTCATGTCCTGGTGCCCCTTTCCCCGGTTAAATATCTGTTAGTTGTAGTGCTTGCTGGAGAGTCATAAGATAGAATTCCATAGCTCTTAGCTATGAAGTCCCCATAAAAATATCTATATCCATATCCCATGCCGATAGCAGGGGAAACAAACCGAGTCTTACCACCAGTAGTAGAGAAGGTGGTAGAGACGGTAAGAGTTCCAGTCCCTGAAGGTGTAACCTATTACGTATATTAATGTCGTGATTATGTTCTTAGGGACACAAAATGAGGGGACCACTTAGTTTGAGATACAGATCCAGAGCCATATCCATAGGGCCCTCTTTGGACCTTTGTCTTTATAATATCGATCATGAATGAAATGGGTAAGAATCCCCGGTCGAAGGAAGGTTTCTAGCAGTTGTTTCGTCTACTCCGTCACACAGGTGACCCACTTATCATAGTATAAGTGTTGTGGGAGACACGACGTTTGAAATTGGCTTGGCCTTATTGATTTGATCGAACTAAGGTAGGCAGTAGTGGGGGATTTAGCATGTTACAACATCCTTAAAGAAGAGACAGAGAGAGAATTTATGAGTTCATGAAAGAAAGAGGGACTGAAGCAAGCAAGGGAGGAGCACTAATGCATCATAAGTAATGTAGGTAGGGAGTTGCACTTCTCTCTTCCCATGCATGAATATATCTCTCTGCATAGGCAGGCACTTAGATATTCTTGACTATTTAAGAATATGTTTTCAACCCCATTGATTGCACACCCCCATTTGATTTTTGGGATCTGAAATATCGTTAACTAGCATTTTTTATGGGAGACTTATGTTCATTTGTTAAGGCTCATCAATCAATATCTAGGTCTGATAGATTTCATTTCAGTGCGGCTATTTTGTGGAAATCCATCCAACAAACCCAAGCCTAAGAATGACATATAAATTAATGAATGTATGTGGAGGAAAAGGGGCATGCCCCCTCTTCTTCTCCCATTTGGACAATAATTATGTGCAATCCTCCATCGCGTGCTCGGTATTGTGACAGTAGCCACAGAGTTTGCGTGGATTATGAAAATACCGTGCCAAGTTACTAGGTTCTCCACAGTTAAAGTACCTTATGCCCTCATTGCGCTCTTTATAGACTAGATCAACTGGGTCAGATTTTTTTATCGGTTGGATAAAGCTATATATATATATTAATTTTATTAAAAACAATAGAAAAAAACATAGCATAAAAACTAAAACTAAAACTAGCTCGCTCGTGCGTCCATTCATGACAGCTAGAGCAACAAATTAAGGCCCGTCTCGCCCATCTCAGAGAAAAAAAGGGTCAGTCGCACCCATCTCGGAGCAACAAAGGGTCGCGACGCCCATTCCAAGACTCAGAGCAGCAAAGGGTCGTGTCGCCCATTCCAAGACTAGGCGCAGAGCAGCAAAACCTGATCGCCCATTCCAAGACTTGCAGAAAAACTCACACATTTGGACAACGATGGAGGAGGAGCCCTATCCAGCCAAACCTGACATCATGTCACCGAAATCAATAATGTCTCTCCATGCTCTTCTTGTTAATGTATTGTACAACAGCTTTGAAACTTGATTCTCTTCATATCAACTATATTTTGAAATTTTTGAAACTTCAGTTTTGATCAATTTGTTCAGGAGGGGGATTTTGATTCCCTCGGCATGGTAGTTCCAGCCAACCCTATGACGGAGTTTGAAATAAAGGCTAAGAAACCACTCGATGTTGGTTTTCCTACCCAAATTTCTAATTATGCACCTAAGAGACATAGGACAAGTGTGAAGAGAGATCTATGTGGTGAAGGATGCAGAGACTCTGCAGAGTATCATCATTAGGTGTGATGCACCCTTCATTCTCATAGACAATCCCCACATCATTTATTGATGCACCCATAAGAATCAATGGTGATAAGGTTGAGGGGTTTTGGGATTGGGGGTTATAGTTGTTGAATTTTCAAGCTTGATATAATATGCAAATTATTACTTTAAATTCTTCAACACCTTGATTTTACCTTACTATACTCCATAAACCAGAATAGAAAAAACCATAAGAATTTATCAGCATGCAAGATCACAATGCATATACCTTGGGGAAACCCTATACAAATATAAAAACCCCACCTAACAATCTTCTTTTATTGCATTAGTAATGTATGATCACTTACAAATATTCCACCATGAAATTATGCTCTTAACGAGCTTTCCAAGACGACTTAGACCAGACTGTGTAACCTGTAATAGACTCGGAAACTTGCTGATAAATGTGTTTGTTGTATAACAGAACTGTGGAAGAATTTGTGCATTTCATGAGTGCTAAACTTCTATATTTTCTAGACTAATATAACTATTGATATATATGCTGCTACTCGCAGCCTGTATCAGCTAATATTCACAGTCTGTGTAATTTGATACTCGCAGCCTGTGTATGTTGAAACTTGCAGCTTGTATCAGCTAATATTCACATCTTGTGTAAGATGAAACTCGTAGCTTGTATCAACTGATATTCGCAGCCTGTGTATGTTGCAACTCACAGCCTGTATCAACTAATATTCACATCTTGTGTAAGCTGCAACTCGTATCTTGTATCAACTGATATTCATAGCATGTGAAAGCTGCAACTTGCAACCTGTATCAGTTGATATTCGCAGCCTGTGTAAGTTGCAACTCACATCCTATATTAGTTGATATTCACAGCCTATGTATGTTGCAACTCGCAGCATGTATCAGTTGATATTCATAGCCTTTGTAAGATGCAACTCGTAGTCTGTATCAGATGATATTCGCAACTTGTGTAAAGCCGCAACTCGCAGCCTGTATCAGTTGATATGCAAAGTTGATTTTGTGTGTACTAAGTTGTAATATCATCAGGGATTTTCTCTTCTTCTAGGTCTACTTGGACAGTCGTGTCTTTCTTCTTATGTAAGATTTTAACTTGAGTATGAAAATGATGGTTTTTTCCCCTTGAGCAGCAAGGAAGACTGTATATGCACGAGACTCTTCAAAAATATTTTCAGAAATACTATACTAAAAAACAACAACATTGTCTTCTTCATCCCTAGTAAATCTCTAATTCAAATTGCAGAAATTATGCATTTTTATGCAACATGCAACTTTATGCAACTTTAATGCAACTATGCAACTATGCAACTTATGCAACTTTATGCAACTTATGCAACTTTATGCAACATGCAACTTATGCAACTATGCAACTTGTACGACTTTATGCAACTTTATCAAACAATGCAACTTATGCAACTTTATTCAACATGCAATTATGCAACTTTATGCAACTATGCAACTATGCAACTTTATGCAACTTATGAAACTAATGAAACTATGAAACTTTATGCAACATGCAACTTATGCAACTATGCAACTTATGCAACTTTATGCAACTATGCATCTTACGCAACTTTATACAACTTATGCAACTTGACTCTTATACATGGAAATTCGAATTTTTTCATGGTGGATAGTGTTACACGTGCCAACACACTAGATCAATACATTTACATTATTTGCAATATTAGGAAGAATCTCAGGGATGATTTTAGGGGCTAAATTTCGTTCATGGGCTAATTTTCCATGGTTTTTCCCAAAAAAAGATTCGCTATTCTAAAAATGATTCGCCCAAATTCTATAGGATAAAATTAGTTTAACTTTAAAATCACCAAAATTTTATACAAACTATATAAAATCCTTAGAAATTTGAATATTTTTACAAAAATATCTCCAAACATTTATAGTTGGAATATGAAGGATTAATAAGATTCTCCAAGGCTTCTACATTTAAAAATAAATTTCCAGCCTTAAAATCATCCTTGAGGAAGATTGTTTGTTTCTAGATCATAGGAATTTTATGTTCAACCTAACTTTTTCTAGATGCCTTTACTTTTTCTCATGGATCCCAAGGCTTGACTAGGCTCACAGAGGTTGTATGTTCCCCCTGACTTTTGCACTAGTCTATATATGCTCACAGAGGTTGTACATTCCCCCTGAATTTTTCAGTAGGTTGTCTATGCTCAAATAGGTTGTACATTCCCCCTAGATTTTTCATTAAACTTACATATTTACTCGCAATATCATAAAGCATCGTGTTCGTCTTGACTTTTGGTTTGACTCACAAAGGTTGTACATTCCCCTGGATTTTCTCAATACCTCACAAGACTAGTTGATTCTACAAATATCCTTAGCTAGCCTCAGGGTAGCCCATCTGGCCTCTCATTCGATAATGATTGTTGATGTTACCAAATTTAAAAAAATGGTAGGCCTATGGAAACTCATATGTCTTACCAAGACAGATCTTCATTGCAATATAAGAAATGCGAAAGTCTCTGCAATTACTCTTGACCTGAGATCAAGATTCTCCAATGTGAATTCATTACCACAAAGAAATGGTTTTGTGCAAATCTAGTTTCACATCTCTAAAGCATCCTCAAACATAGCATCTAAATCTAGAAAAAAGCTCTCTATGAGAAATAATGAGAAATTAAAATCATGAGCGACGTCATCAAATAACATGAGATCAATCTCAAAAGGCCTTACATTCTAATTAAACCATGCTTATTGAATGCAATTCACATTTCATGACTTTCAAGTAAACAATCATTTGTGTAAGATGCAACTCGCAACCTGTATAAGATGATATTCACAACCTGTGTAAGCTGCAAGTCGCTGCCTATATCAGTTGATATTCGCAGCTTGTGTATTTTGCAACTCGCAGCCAGTATCAGTTGATATTTGTAGCCTGTGTAAGTTGCAACTTGCATCTTGTATCATCTAATATTCACATCCTGTGTGAGCTACAACTCGCAGCCTATATCGGTTGATATGAAAAGTTGATTTTGTGTGTACTGAGTTGTAATATCATCATGTATTGGCTCTTTTAAAAGGTCTACTTGGACAACCATGTCTTTCTTATTATGTAATATTTCAACTTGATTATGAAAATGTTAGTTTTTATTTCTTGGAGCAACAAGGAAGGTTGTAACTTTAGGAGACTCTTCAAAAACATTTTCATAAATACTATACTAAAAAATAACAACAATGTCTTCTTCATCCCCACTAAATATCTGACTCAAATTGTAGAAATACTATGCAACTTTATGAAACATGAAACTTTAATGCAACTAGGCAACTTATGCAACTTTATGCAACTATGCAACTTATGCAACTTTATGCAACATGCAACTTATGAAACTATGCAACTTTATGCAACTTATGCAACTACGAAACTTATGCAACTTTATGCAACTTATGCAACTATGCAACTTATGCAACTTTATGCAACTTTGCAACTTTATGCAACTTTATTCAGCATGCAACTATGCAACTTTATGCAACTATGCAACTTATGAAACTATGCAACTTTATGCAGCTTTATGCAACTTTATGCAACATGCAACTTATGCAACTATGCAAATCTATGCAATATGCAATTTATGCAACTATGCAACCTTATGCAACTTTATGCAACTTTATGCAAATATGCAACTTATGCAACTTTATGCAACTTGACTCTTATACATGGAAATTTGAATTTCTTCATGGTGGATAGTGTTACACGTGCCAATGCACTAGATCAATACATTTACATCATTTGCAATATCAAGAAGATTGTTTGTTTCTAGCTCATTGTAATTTTATGTTCAACCTAACTTTTGCTAGATGCCTTGACTTTTTCTCATGTCTCACAAGGCTTGACTAGAATCACAAAGGTTGTATGTTCCCCCTGAATTTTTCACCATTCTGTCTATGCTCAGAGAGGTTGTACGTTCCCTCGAACGTTTGCACTAGATTGTCTATGCTCATAGAGGTTGTACCTTCCCCCTGGATTTTGCATTACACTTACATATTTACTCGGAAGATCATAAATAATCTTGTTCGTCCTAACTTTTGGTTTGAATCACAGAGGTTCTACATTCCCCTGGCTTTTTTCAATACCTCACAAGACTGGTTGATTCTCCAAATATCCTTGGCTAGCTTCAGGGTGTCCCATCTGGCCTCTCATTGGAGAATGATTGTTGATGCTACCAAATTTAACAAAATGGTAGGCCTATGGCAACTCATTTTTCTTACCAAGACAGATATTCATTTCAAAATAAGAAATGTGAAAGTCTCTGCAATTGCTCTTGACATGAGATCAATATTATCCAATGTGAACTAATTACCATGAAGAAATGACTTTGTGCAAATCTGGTAGGGCCCCTTGTGTTCCAAGGGTAACATTCGATAAGGGTCGAGGTCTTATCGGTGTGTTCAAGGGTATAGGTGTAGGTTTGAGTGTAGAGAACATGGATTCCTTGAACCAATCTAACGATCTGAAGTATCGGAAAGGATATCTCATTTCCCACTTGGCCATCTACAACTTGATATGTTACATCGGCGATACGGTCGTCTATAACTTGATTTGTCATGGCACTTTCTCAGTGGGTCTAGGAGCAGGTGGAATTGATATCCCGATTGTAGGTATAAACCTTAGCAAGGGGTGGGTTATGAGGGTGAAACAGAAGAGGACGGTGAGGATGAGGAACCGAATTCTCAACCAAAGGATCCATCGAACCCTATAGGTAGGCGTATTCCTCGCTCGAAGTGGGGAAAGGTGGTTAGGTAATTTACCCATTATCTTAGGTAAACCCCTCGACTGACTACCTTCTTTAGGCCATAATCATGCAGCCAAGAAGATCCTTCCTTTCACCCCTCGGTCGGGGCTGGGCAGAAGCCGTATGTCCACTTTTGGCTAGTATTGCATAAACTACTGGATAAGCTTATGACGGTGTTGGAGGATCCGTATTGGCTAGATATGCTTCAACAAGGTAAACTAAGGTGGTTGTACTTGTGGTGGTAANGGGGGGGGGTCCGATATGGGTGGTTTTGAATGTGGACCCCCCCCCTAAATCCTTTTACCACTTACCGCTCTCACCTCCTGGCACCATCTGTCTCCCGCTCTGCCACTCTCTTCTGCCTATCACATCCCCGTTCCCTTCCCACCATTCACAACCATGCACCTATCCTCCACTCACCCCTGCGTCTCATCCCTTTCTCTTCATCCCTCATATCTTCTGACACCTATTTCTCCTCCTCCAGGTCACCCATCCTAGCGACGTGTTTTCCCCTTTGTCAACCATGTACCCCCACGTCTTCTTCTCAGCCTCGTGTCTCCTCCACCTAGCTCTCACATCTTAGGGCCCATGAGTTCTACCACCCACGTTTTCCTGACCGCTATCCCTCTTCCACATCCGTCCACATGGCCTCTCCTCATTTCATCTCCACACCAAGCGGTCAAATCGCCTCTGCCTAGTCATCGTCCATTCACCCCTTCATGTTATGTGCTCTAGTTGTCACGTTGGCTCCCATGTCTCCTTACTAGCCTTGTCATGAAGTCCCTAAGCAATTCCAGATGGTAGAATGAGAAGGAATCCATGTTTTTCAGAAGTAGGGTTGATTGGGGCCTTACCCGATCCCAATGAAGTAGTTATTGAAGCCATTGGTAGTGGTTGGACATTGTCTCCACAATAAATGGAAAGTCTGAAAAAGGACTGCAGATTGTCAACTCATGTGCAGACTCGTTCTGGAGCACGTTTGCGTCTGACCGAAGTTCACGAATGACCAGAGACTACATGTGCAGTCTGTTAGGAAGCATGCATACGTAATGCCTTCAATGCATTAACTCAAACTTGTTGTTGTGGTTTTGCTTGGAGTATATAAAGGCGTTTTTGCCATTTTTTTAGTGTCGATAATTGAGCTAGTCTCCCGATTGTAAAAGTTTAATGAATCACTGGTTTTCCTAGTTATGCATTTGTATGTGAGACTTCCTGTTTAATGAAATTCAACTTCTTTCCATCTCTCTGTAAACACTTCTTTAAGACACTCGGAATTGGAAGATCCAGTCGAGGGTGATTGTGTTGTTGTGATGTATGTTTGAACATGACAATATTTTTACCAGTTTTGAATCATTTTCATGTGTTATCTTTTCCTTCTTACACTGAGTAACTCGGAATTGTAAGATCTAGTTGAGTTGTTACAACAACATTGTGATGTAGGTTTGATCACCGTGTTGTTGTAATTGTGTCACTTAGGCACATTTTCAGCGTCTTGTTTTTCTTCTACAAGTTGTTGGAAGGCTTGATGCCCATAGCAGCCTTGTTCATCTTTCTCACCAAGTCTTCCCTCTACTCATTTAAAGATCAACTTCCTGACTGAAGTTAGATCAAGACCTCACCTACTCATGCATGCATGGCCCAGTTTTCTGAGTTAAAAGGATATTCTCCTGGGCCTGCATCTATTCGACCACCCCCATTCATTATCGTGACATATAAAATTGATGGGTATCAGACTTACTCCTGCTGCAATCCATGAGTGACTTCTGGTGCTAACATTTCTGGTATCGTTTCCAGGGACGAAGTTGAATATTTTCCTCGGGATTGAATGACGTTGAGCCTCTGATTCTGAAGCTGCATCAGGCATCAAAGCCCGACAAGATTGCTACTATGCACCTGACGACTCCATTGTGACAAATCCACTGGGGTGAGTCTACTATTTCAGTTGTGTCTTCCAGAAGCAAACACACGTTGTCTATCCCAAAGTTTCCTTTAGCAACACCTGAAGCAGATCCAGAGAAGCTTATCATAAAGGGAAAGGCTCCAAGAGAAGGAGCTTCAGCTATTGAACCAGGTATTTCTGATAGTCCTCATTTCCCTCTGTTAGAAACTCTGATATCTTCTTCTCTTTTTCCTATCAGACCTCTTGTGTGAGTTTCTCGTTTGTTAAATTTCAGGAGTGTTCCTATTGAGTTTTCTCCTCCTAGTCTTAGATTAGAGGGAGAGAGCTTTGTCACTCCTATTTCCCCTGATGTTTCAACCTGGTCTAGACACAGGAACTCAGAATATTTCCCTACCCCAGGCTTTACCATCCCTCCTCCTCTTATTGTTTTTATTGTTGGACACACCTACCACACTTAGAGTGGGGGGTGAATGAGCGTGGGGATCTTTTTCCCAAAACTTCCCTCTTACACAAAATCTCCTTAGTTAACATTCAACATTTGATAATTACTCATTGTTGTCATTTATAATCAGTTATATGTGAATACATATCAGCAACATATCATCAACAAATCATCTCCACAAGGAACACAAAGAACACAAGATGTATGTACAATTTTTCTTTTTATTATGCACTTCAATCCGGGGGTTTTTCAGCAACAACTGAATAGAGTACAAATCTACAAGAGCACCAACTCTATATGCAAGACTCATCTTACATTCTCAGCACCAACTGAGATGAGGCAACAATCCTCAACAGATATCAATCTGTCAACATAAACAAGTGCATCAACCATGCACCAACCTGTGCCAAACAACCTGTAATCAACCTGTACCA
>ML777853.1:1071590-1108481 GCA_009831015.1 Picea engelmannii | reverse complement strand
ACTTCAGGGTGGAGACTAAGTTGTCTAATCTTAATACGATTGTCTTTTCAATAGCTTGAGCTAGGATTTTCTGGGTAATTCTATAAAAATTTAATATTGAATATTTGTAGTCAAGAGTTGTATTTGTAGTCAAGAACCAAATTCTTTCAAAAAGTAGGGTGACAAACACATGGAATCCATATATGGAGGACCGAACTAATTTTGTTTTGCAGAGGTAATCAAGACCCATTTTAAAATGGAAGGAAAGAAAAAGTACACCCAAAAACCAATTTACACAGAGACACTCTTAAGATTATTATTGAACAATAAACATACATCTGATGAAAAATGAGCTAGAGTATGCATACATTCACAAGTGCTTTGAATATGCTTAAAAAGCGGCACAAACGGTTATGGAACTGTCAGGGTGTGAGCTCTGTAACCACAATGTTGTCAAAGAAGAGAAATTTTGAATAACTCAAATGAGTAATGCAAAAACCAAAGAGGGATATGGGTGACAAAACTTGCGTAATGGTGAATTGAATGCATGGCAGTGAGCACGTCATTTCCATAACACGTTGCACTCAACCCTAATCCCAACTCAACTTTCACTTTTCAAATACATGATGTAGCAACCAATCAACAAACAAAAGGAATGCCAAACAAGAAAAATACCATACACTATCTTAGTCGGTGTTAAATGGAAACCACTCAAATTATGTCTTGGGACGCGGCCAGGCCTAATCTCATTAATACGAATATTAAATCAGACCTAATGGAAACAGTACTAAGCTTAAAATATCTATTGTGCAGTTAATCTCCATAAATAAAAATTTGCAAATATACAATATGCACCACACAAATTTAAAACTTTTCCAATATAACCATTGTTACCACCTTTGCAATGTAACTTGTGTATGTCATGTATTATGAATATGAGCTCAATACTACCATATAGTATGCAACATTTTTGACATGAAGTTTGAATACCCTTTGTTACTTGTGATAAGCATGTAACCCAAAAAAATTGTAAGTGTAAACAACCAAAACTAGTAACAATTTAAACGTTACAAACTATATGACATGAACCCTCTGTCATAACATGATGTGAGCCAAACCTTTTTGTTCTTTTGCAATCACCAAAAAACTATCAACCATATAGTGTGCACTTTGATGATCATGGATGCATTGGTAGAAATGTATTTTGATCTTGGTGAGTAGGGATTTCTACAACCAATTCAAAGTGAATGTTGTAATCAAACTAAAGACTGCAAATATTAACATATCAAACCTTAATGCGTATTGGCACATCTTCTATACTTAGCAAGAATATAGCCACTAGGGATGATTGAAAAAATAGCATTCTTTTGTTTTTCTCTCTAGGGGGTCCCACCTATTAATCATATTTAAAATATAAAAAATTTAATATGTCTTGCAACAATTTGTAGGCTATATAGTTGGTGGCTAGTTTACAAGTCAACACCAAGGAGGATCTTTGTTAAAGAAAACAAATTTTGGTTAGGAGTGATTCATGGCTAGGAGAAGCTTATCGCCAGGGTTTTCATGGTTTCCCCAACTAGGATTTGGAGAGATTGAATTTGTACCAACTTATACTAGTTAATAATGTACATGTAATTAATATTTTATATATAAATTAAATTTTGTAGATATTCAATAATTGTCTACTTGCAGATTTGATTTTCAACTTGTATTGTCTTCTTGAATGGGTAATTTCCAACACTTGTTGTGACATGTTGATTTGATATAACATAGGGCTGAAATTATTAAGTGATTTAACATATATATCAAAAAATATAATGGGGGCATATTTAATGATGTAAATTATGTTGTAATAAAGTTATTCTAAATCTATTATATGCACGAAAAAGTGTAACCTATTGACATTGAAGTACACTTGTTTGGTATCCTTTCTCTTGCATTGCTTAGTGATTTGAACCGAAGTGAAGTGAAATATGTGTTGTTCATTGTTGTAACTATATATTTCATATTAACCTTAAGGATCAAATCTCTCATGGAATAGATCTAGGAAAACTTGTTTTTGTATCTGACGGAATCGACAACTCGGTGGGCTCGGATTCATGTGACATGGGGTCGATTTCAATTGCTACCACTATAACCTCCAAGTGTACACCTATGGTACCATGCACAGTACACACATCTTTCATGAAGGGTCCAGCTTGTTTGTCTTCTCTTTTGGAATATGTACAAATACTGGGTAGCCAAATATTTTGAGATGGCGTACTTATGGATTCTTTCTGGAGAACATCTCATCTGCGGTCTTGAACCCAAGTGCACTATGGGACAATCTGTTCTGCACATATACTATTGTTTTTGTTGCTTCTGCCCATAAGCACATTGGAAGATCTTGATCATGTATCATAGTCTTCACTGCTTCCATTATAGTTATGTTATTTCTTTCTGCTACACCATTTTGTTGAGGATGGTAGGGAGTGGTGAGCTCCCTCTTGATCCCGACATCTTTGCAAAATTTTACAAACTCTTTTGAGGTGTATTCTCCTCCATTATCTGACCTGAGCATCTTGATCTTTCTTTCAGAAATATTCTCTATCAAGGCTTTGAATTCCTTGAATTTAATGAACACTTCATCTTTTGATTTCAAAAAGTAAACCTAGGTTTTATGAGAATAGTCATCAATAAAATATACATAGTATGCATACACATTGATCAAGGTTGATGGCATTGGGCCACACACGTCTAAGTGAATGAGTTCTAAGACTCCTTTTTCTTTACTATCTCTCTTTGGAAAAGGGTTCTTGATGTTCTTCCCTTGTGCACATCCATTGCACACACCTTCATGATCAACCTTAAGTTATGGTAGACCTATGACTGCTTTTCTTATGTAAGGTAATGCCTTGTAGTTGATGTGGGCTAATCTTCTATGCCAAAGTTCACACGGATTCTCAATGGAGTGGGCCATGGCTGCTTCTTAATGCGCCTTTAGCTTATTACAAACAACCTTCTTCTTTCCCAATAACATTTGCTTCTTCCATGGTTTTTCCTTTGGCCCACATAAGAACTTCTCCATCTATATAGGAAACTCTGAAGCCTTTCTTTTCTAAAGCTGATATGGAGAGTGAGTTCTTTTTCAAACCTAGTACATATAGTACATCTTTCATCTTCATTGGATTTCCTGAATTAAGCTTATAATTTGATTCTCCTACTCCCTTGATAGGGTATTGATAATCATCTCCAAGTGTAACTTTCTGAGAAAACTTATTTTCTGAAAGGCAAGAGAGAATATCTCTTTGACCTGTCATGTGCTTGGAATCACCACTATCAATGATCCATGTGTCCTCACCAGGTGATATTTATCCTGAGAGGGCTGAGATTAAGACATAGTCTTCAATTCGTTCTTTTATCATCTTTGTGGATGGCTCTTCCTATTCAACCACATGGGCATGATACCTCTTGTTTTTCTTCTTGTATTATTCTTGCCTAGATAGACAATGTTTCAAAATATGTCCCATGTTGTCACAATGGTAACATTGGTAGGACGAGAAATCTTTTCCTTTTCTTTGTCCTTTCCGAAACTTCTGGAATCTCCTTGGTTGAGATTCTTTATGTATGAATTTGTTTTGGGGGTGAGACTCTTTATGAGTTTCTTTCTATAAGTAAGACTTATTTATTCCTCCTTTAGTGTGAGTAGCTAGGGCTTGATCTTCATCTCTTGATAGCAAAGTTTCTCGGTTAGCTACCCTTGATTCTTCTTGAATACATTCTTCCCAAAGACTGTCAAATTGTAGTTTCTCCTTTCTGGCACAAATAGCTTGGATGAATGCATCCCAAGGTCTTGTGAGACCATTAAGGGCCATGATTATGAGTTCATCTTCGTCTATAGTATCTCCAATTGTTTCTAACTATTCTTTGAATTCTGATATTCTGGAGAAATATTCTTGGATCGTTTATCCTTTCTGCATCCTTGTAATCTTGAATTGAGTTCTTAGATTCATCTTTTGATTTATGTTCTTTCCTTCATATAATATGGTTAGGGCATCAAACATTTTTTTGGAGTCTTATTTGAAGACACTTGAGGAATCAAGTGATCTTTGATAGAATCTGCAATGATTCTTTTGGCCCTAAGTGTGTCCTTTTGGTGTTTTGTTTTAGCTGCAACATCGGCGGGTTCTGGTACATCTTCTTTAATGAATCTTGCTAGGTCATTCTCATCAAGAATGAGTCTGATCCTATACTTCCAGGCACAGAATTTTTCCACGCCTTCTAGCTTGTCAACAAGCTTAGTGCTTGCAAACATTTTTACTTGGAGCTAGGAAAATGACCAAAAATCGAAAGTGCTCGAAATTGAATTTTGAACTTACCAGGAGGTGTGCTTGACAAAGGCAAGTAGCCTGGTGTGTTTAGATTTCAAAAAATCCAACTTTTTCCCTTCAAACTTGACCAGCGGATTTCTGGACTGGTGCTTATGGTTTTCTGGTACTTCTGGTTTTCTGGTACTTCTGGCTTTCTGGTACTTCTGGCTTTCTGGTACTTATGGTACTCTGGTACTTCTGGTTTTCGGGTACCTTTGGTACTAGTAAAAACTAGGGTTTCACTTTTCGGGAGATCTAGCCACTGAAAAGGTGCGTTGAATGTGCCAAAGAGTTCCTTGAGGAAGGGCGCACTTTTCTAGATGGCTCTTGGGCTGAAATTCTTCTTCAATAAAAATCCCTAAATTTCATGTACGACAAAAGTGGCGTTTTTCTTCTTCTTGTGAAAGATGATCTCTTCATCTTATCTCTGATACCATGTTATATTTTAAGCTATTATTAGGTTTATTTTCAATTCATTAGATAACCATAGCATAGATAGGATCACTAACAAATGCACAACCACAAGAGACACATCATTTATCCTGGGAAACCCTCATGGGGGAGAAAACCCAGCAAAAACTTCCTTAATATAGATAGCCAATACAATTCCAAGAGAATAAACCAAACACTACGGAAATTCCTCTCCAAGTAATGTGCCTCTCTCTCTCTTCCTTCTTCTCCAACTGTAGTTCCAAACTTGTGCTCTGGTGAACAAGTGAGTGTGTGTCCAAATGAGGCGTTGACCTCTCTTATTTATAAAATCTGGCAGGTGTTGAACTGAGGTGTCTTTTCACTAGCAGGGTCGACTTCTCATTATGGGTGGTTATAATCACTTTAATATATTCTGGGGGCCGAATTATCATTTACCATATTACAATTAGGGTTTGACCAATCCGTAAAAGGGGATTTGGTCACTTACAATGCCCGACATGATCAATCCATAAAAGGGGTTGATCTAATGAATAATACATCAATAATAAATAGAATACTCTTTGCAGTTACAATATTTCAACATTGTGGAGTGTAACTGGAGAAATTTGGAGCTGGAGAACTAAAGATCCAGGTTGTTAGTCATGAAGGGTGAACTCTTGTGTGAGTTTCACTAAAACAACAAGTGTTTGTTGTTGGTTTGTTGATAGTTTTCCTAGCAGCAAGTTCCCTTGAGTTACCACCTGAGAGATTCATATTTACCTATGCCAAAGAGACCCTGATAATCGAATGGCACATTCCTTGGGTTAACCCTCATAAACGGATGGTACATCCCTTGGGTTATCCCTGGTAAATGGATGGTATATCCCTTGGGTTATCCATGATAAACTAATGGTGCATTCATTGGATTGGGCAGGTCAAGAGGAAGAGAGTTGGTAGAAAAGTCAGGATAGTTGTAGGAGAATATCAGTTGGGTTATGAGCTTTATGAGCTGTGAGTGCCCTGTGAGAGACCACCCTATTTTGTGTATTACTAGCCTCATCTCAGGGGTGACTACCTATTGAGATTTGGAATAGTCATTCTATGGTTGGGTGGAGCGTCCATCCCAAGCAGTTGGTTCCACGATTCTTGTTTAAAGATAAGAGTTTTACCTTTTACTAAGTTATTTACATGTGTTATTGTTGTGAATGAACTCAGAGTGAATGAGAATGAATTATACATTGTTGTAATGAATGGTTTAGTTGTATTTAATGTTCATTATTAGCATGCTTTAGATGCATATGTTTTATGGTTATCGAATGTGACTAAATATGTCATAAATGTTTAGTTGTAAACTACATGAAGTCGGCTAACAGTAAAGGAATTACCTTAGTTAGTAGAAGTTTCATTTTTATGTGTATTACACATGTAAGGTTGCTTAGTTGGACGATAGGTACATTACATTTTGGTATTAGAGTCATAATAAGATAGATTTTTATGTGACGTGACCCAACATGGGTGGTTGGGTAAGTTACAAAGTGGTATCAAAGCTGATAATGAGAGATTTTTATGTGGCATGGCCCAACCTAGGTGGATGGGTACGTTACAAAGTGGTATCAGAGCCTTGTTTTCAAGGTTGATCCTGAATGGGTTGAGTTAGCAGAATGTTGAAGCGGAAATTCGTGGAGAATTAATTTCTGTAATATTTCTGCAACTTGTTTTATTAAATTACTGCAGTAAAATTGAGAGGAATTTCATGGGTAATGTGAATAATTGAGCCTCTTTATAAATTTTCAACATAAGCGAATTGGAAAAAAAAAATTCGGTATTTTTTCGTACGATGGCATTGGCTTGACGTGGATTCCACGTGTCAGATGATGTGGTAGAAGAAATACATGTACTGCCACAGTGGTAGGTACATGTTGGACGGGATGACAGTTTTCGGGTGATGTGGAGCCATGTGGCAGGCTAAGTGTCAGTCCCACAAAACTGCGGTAAGATCTTGGAGTATGGTTCAGAGATAAGACTTCTCAAACGGACTTAAGTGTTAAGAAGTGGGAAAATGATTAAGTGTTGAGACTTATCAAATGGAATTATGAAAAGAAGGATGCAATATTATGAGTCTGCAAGTTCACGAGTCCACGAAAATAGAAAAATGGCTAAGTGTTGGGACTTCTCAGACGAAGTTATGAAAGGAAGGTTACAATATTATGAGTTTGTGACAACGCGAAGAAGTGGAAAATGGTTAAGTGTTGAGACTCAAGAAGAGATACTTCAAAGCCTAAATATGATACAGAAGCAAGTTAACAAGGACTCTGGCACTAGGCAAGGAGCTAATGCTAGACAAGTAACAATATCAATATCCCATAGAAAAAGAGATGATCACACGAATGATAGGCAGTCAAGAATCATGAATAGACACCATCATTCGCCAAGGCATTCCACCAGAATAACTCATGCAAGTTCAAGTCCAGGGAGCAGCCCAAGTGTGTCTCTTGTTCGGAGGAAAAGGAGAATACCTGAGGAAAACATCTTGCAGGGTGAACTCAGGAAGATTAAGCCACCAAATTTCAATGTTGAGAACAATAAAGGAGAATATTTTGAGGCCTAGTTGTTGGAAATGAAGAAATATTTCCAGCTACATGATTACCCATCCCAAGTAGAAGCTAGAATTGCCACCTACCACTTGCAAGGAAAGACAGCCATGTGGTGGGATCAGCTTAAGCAAGCCAAGAACCTTGATGAGAAAATAATCTCATGGAGGCAGTTCAAAGGATATTTCCAAGAGAAATGTTTGTCTGAACATTACTACGAAATAAATATGAAAGAGTTCTTTGAACCCAAGTTGTGAAACATGACAATGGAGTAATATGAGAAGCATTTCTTTGAATTGTTGAAGTATGTTGACTTCATCAAGGATGAGAAATTCAAAATCCAAAGGTTTCTAAGTGGCTTACCCTCTTTCTACAATGACAAGATTCAATATGATAACCCCAAAACCTTGGAGGAAACCATAAGGAGAGAAAGGCATGTGTATGAGCAGAGCAAAGGAAGACCAGTTTTCCAAAAATCTTGGAAAGACAAGATGAAGGATAAGAAGGATCAAAGGCAGAAGGATTTTAAGCCATCCTTTTTCGGGAATAATTCCCAATAAAATCAGCAAGTTCAAGTCGCCCAAAATGAACACAAGACTGCATATTCATTTGGGAAAATTCCAAGGCAGTAGCCGGTCCAATGTTGCGGATGTGGGGGAAATCATATCTATAGGGATTTCCTTCACAAAGGAGAAAGAATGAGGATTGTCCACAACATTCAGTAGGTTGAAACGGTGGAATACATGGGCAGGAGCATGCCAAGGATTTATGCAGCATTGGATAACAATCAATTTGAATATCAATCTCCCATGATTGAAGTGGAGGGTAAGATCAATAATGAGCCCATAGCAATTTTAATTAATTCTAGATCCAGCCATAGTTACAAAAACGGTAACATTGTTGAAATATTTCACTTGCAAAGAAGTAATCATAATAAATCTTAGTTGGTTCAGTTAGCCACGGGGGCTAAAAGGAAAATCAACAAGTTGGTTAAAGATTGTCCGATAGACATGAATGGACTCAATACAAAGGTGGAGGTAAACATCATACCATTGGGTTCATATGATTTTCTAATTGGCATGGATTGGTTGGGGAAACATCGTGTTATCCTAGACTGTTACAACAAGACAATCACATGTCTTGGTGAGGAAGGGAAGCAAGGCAAGATTCAAGGAATTCCAAGACTTGTAGCTATTAGAGAGATTTCATCTATGCAGTTGAAGAAGAGCTTCATAAAAGGATGTCATATGTTTGCAACCATGGAGGAGGAAGCCAAAGACAAAGTGGAAACCATTAAAGACTATCCATTTTTGAGGGATTTTGAAAAYGTTTTTAGAGAAATTGTGGGACTGCCACCAAAACAAGACATCAATTTCTCTATTGATTTGGTTCCAGGAGTTGTCCCAATGTCTAAGACACCTTATAGAATGGGAACACCAGAAATAAAAGAGTTGTGGATGTAGCTTGAAGAAATTTTGAAGAATGGGTATATACACCAAAGTGTGTCACCTTGGGGAGTCCCGGTTATATTGTGAAGAAGAAGGATGGAACCTTAAGGTTGTGTATTAATTTCAGGCAGCTTAATAAGGTTACAATAAAGAATAAGTATCATTTGCCAAGAATTGGTGATTTGTTTGATTAGCTTAAAGGTGCAAGAATATTTTCGAAGATTGACTTGAGATCTGGCTATCATCAAGTAAGAATAAAGGAAGAAGACATTATCAAGACAACATTCAGAACAATGTATGGGAATTATGAATTGACAGTAGTTTCATTTGGGCTATAAAATGCCCCAACATTTTTTATGTGTTTTATTAATGGAGTGTTCAGGGAGTACCTATATAAGTTTTTGATTGTGTTCTTAGATGATATTCTCGTCTATTCTTAATCAGAAGAAGAACCTGAGCAGCATTTAAGAATGGTGTTGAAATTTTTAAGAGAGCATAAATTTTATGCTAAGCTAAGTAAGTGCATCTTTTACCAAAAGAAGATTCACTACTAGAGGCATATAATTTCAGCAGCAGGGATAGAAGTTGATCCTGGGAATATAGAGGCCATTAGAGGATGGTCATCGCCAAAGAATGTGACAGAGGTCATATCATTCATGGTTCTTTCCAGTTATTACCAAATATTCATAAAAGGGTTCTCAAGAATTGCAAGTCCAATCACTTATTTGCAAAAGAAGGGAGTGAAATGTGAATGGACTTCCAAGTGTGAAGAGAGTTTTCAACAATTGAAGCAAATATTGACAAGTGCACCAATAATGAAGATTGCAGACCCAAATGAATATTTTTGTGTGTACATTGATGCATGCAAGGAAGGACTCGGTGGAGTTTTCCATCAAAGGGACCATGTGGTACGTTATCAGTCCAAAATTTTGAAAGAGCATGAGAGGAATTATGCTACACGTGACTTGGAGTTAGTAGCTATTGTACATGCATTAAAAATGTGGAGGAATTACCTTATGAGTAATAAATTTGAGCTAAGAATAGACCAATGTGGTCTGAAACATTTGTTTGGACATCCAACACTAAATGCCAAACAAACTAGATGGCCGGAATTTCTGAGTGAATATGAATTTGAAATTATGCATATAAAAGGAAAGGAAAATCAAGTAGTTGATGCACTCAGAAGAAGAGCTCATGAAATTCATATTGCATCCATCAGAAAATACAGGATATATCTGAAAGATCAAATTACTGCAATAGCGAATTTAGATCAAAAATGTGTGAAAATAAAATAAACATTACATCACGATAATTTTCAGCAGAAATTTAATTTCTATGAGATGAAAGAAGATGGAATTCTCATGTACAAAGGAAAAGTATATGTGTCGAATTCTAATGAGATGAAAAATGGATTTCTGAAGGAAACGCACAATGTACCATATGTCAGGCACTCGGGATATCAGAAGACAATTGTAGCAATAAGAAGCCAGTACTTTTGGTCGGGAATGAAGAAAGAAGTGGCTAATTACATAGCCAGATGTCTAGAATGTCAAAAAGTGAAGATGAAACATAGACAACCAGCAGGTTTGCTACATCCATTGCCCATTTTGGAATGGAAGTGGGAAGTATTCACAGTTTATTTTATTACTAAGATTCCCAGAACAGTGAAGCAGCATGATTCCATCATGGTGGTGGTGGATAAATTGACTAAAGAAACACATTTTATTCCAATAAAGACTACACACAAGGCAGCAAATATCGCAGAAATTTATATGAAGGAAGTTGATAGGTTACATGGAGTACCTAAGACAATAGTTTCAGATAGAGATCCAAAGTTTACTTCTATTTTTCGGAAAGGTTTGTTCAAATGTTTTGGAACAAATTTGAATCTCAGTACAGTGTATCATCCAAAGTCGGATGGGAAAATAGAAAGGACTAACGGGATAATTGAGGATGTGCTTAGAATGTATGTGATGGGTCAACCATCAAAGTGGGAATATTATATTCATTTAGTTGAATTTTCCTACAATAATGGGTATCAGGCCTCATTGAAGATGAGTCCATTTGAAGCATTGTATGTTAGAAAATGTAACACTCCAGTGAGTTGGAGGAATCCAGCAAACAGAACAGTTGTTGGGCCAGATTTGTTGAAGGAAATGGAAGAACAAATGTAGAAGATAAAGAAGAATTTGAAGGCTACCCAGGATAGGCAGAAAATTTATGAAGACAAGAATAGATTTTTCATATATTTTAGAGTGGGTAGAACATGTCTTCTTAAAAGTAAAGGCAAAGAGAAGTTCAATAAGATTAGGAAGTTTCCCTAAGTTGGCAACAAGATATTGTGGACCTTTTGAAATATTAGAAAAGATAGGGCCAATTGGACACATGCTAGCATTTCTTGCATCCATAAGAGTGCATAATGTATTTCATGTATCATTATTAAAGAAGTATGTACCCGATCCTAACAACATAATTGATTGGAATGTGATCCAGGTGGAGCACGAAGGGGATTTCCGGGTGGAACCGGTATGCAAACTGGACCGTAAATTCAAGGTGCTCAGGAACAAATCCATAGGATTGGTAAGGTTCAATGGACTTGCTATGGTCCTGAAGATACTAAATAGGAGAATGAAGAAAACATGCGTGAATTGTACCCCTCAAATTTTTGACAATTTTGAATAAGGCAGAATGTAAGTCTCCATTTTGGAAAGCTAGAGTTCATAAACCACATCTCATATTCCTAGCCAACTACACTGGGGACCCTGATAAACAAATGGCTCATTCCTTGGGTTATCCATGATAAATGGATGGTACATCCCTTAGGTCAACCCTGGTAAACGAATGGTGCATTCCTTGGGTCGGTGAGTTGAGAGGAATGGGAGATTAATGGATGGAGTTGTTAAGTTGCTGAATTTTTATTTCTAAGCGTTTGTGATGTAAATTTGTATGTATATGTATGTATGTCAACATAGAGTGCAACGAGGATGACGCACAATTATAGGGGAGGGTAAATGTAACATCCCCATTATAATCCTCAATTTAATTAATGGTTATGTAGATATAATATGTGGCTACGGCCAAGTGATGTAAAATGTGAATTGTATTTCAATGTTTTAATAATAAAAATGTGATGCCGGCTGCTAAAGGGGACATGGAAAAGAGATTGGGTATGAACTAATCCACAAGAGAGGGAAGTGTCTAGGATAATGGCCAAGAGGGGTCAAAGGAGTAATTACCCATGTATATAAATTCAACCCATTTTCCTGAACTTGTTAATTGTATATAAACCTTCTGATTTCTAATTGAGTGTTCCCAGAGCCAATCATTGAATACATGTAAGAGGGAGGGTGTGAGTGGTCACGTCCAGATTTAATGGGCACATGGGAGTTGAGTACAACCATCTTGGGGAAGAGTGTGAGTTAATAAAGGAAAGCCACGAAAGAGGAAATTGGTATGGGTTTGGACAGAAAGTTTTTAGCAGTCAAGTTTATGCATGGGAAGAAGGGAAGAGACCAAGAAAGAGAGTTGGGAACGGGTGCATTCATGGAGGGTGAACTATGGAGTGTAACTGGAGTGAATTGGAGTTGGAGAACTGAAGAGCCAGGTTTCCTGGCCTGAAGAGTGAACTCTTGTGTGAGTTTCACTAAAACAGCAAGTGTGTGTAGTTGGTTTGTTGATAGTTTTCCTAGAAGCATGTTCCCTTGAGTTCCTAGCTGAGATATTCCCAATTACCTACACGAGAGAAACCTTGATAAATGAATGGCACATTCATTGGGCTAACCCTGATAAACATATGGTACATCACTTGGGTTATCCATGATAAACGGATGGTACATCCTTTGGGTTATCCCTGATAAATGAATGGTGCATTCCTTGGGTTGGGAAGGTCAGGAGGAAGAGATTTGGAAAAAAAGTCAGGTTAACTGTAGGAGAATATCAATTGGGTTATGAGATTTATGAGGTGTAAGTGGATTGTGAGAGACCACCCTCGTTTGTGTATTACTATCCTCAACTAGGGGGTGACTGGTTGTTGAGATTTGGAACAGTCAGTCTATGGTTGGGTGGAACGTTCGTCCCAAGAAGTTGGTTGCATGATTCTTGTTTAAAGATAAGTGTTTTATATTGTACTGAGTTATTTACATGTGTTATTATTGTGCATGAACTATGTGTGAATGAGAATGACTTATAGGTTGTTGTAATGAACAGTTTAGTTGTATTTCATGTTGATTATTAGCATGTTGTATATGCATATGTTTTATGGTTATAGACTGTAGCTAAATATGTTATAAATTTGTAGTTGTAAGCTACAGGAAATTGGCTAACAGTAAAGGAATTACCTTAGTTATCAGAAGTTTCATTTTTATGTGTATTCCCCATGTAATGTTGCTTAGCTGGAGGCTAGGTACGTTACATTTTGGTATCAGAGTCGTAATAAGAAGGATTTTTAACTGACGTGGCCCATCCTGGGTGGCTGGGTACGTTACAAAGTGGTATCATAGTTGATAACAAGAGATTTTTGTGTGGCGTGGACCAGCCTGGGTGGATGGGTACATCACATTAGCACTAAAAACTAATTCAAAAATCAAATTGCAAATAACATACGATCAAAACAGATGATTGACCTTTTGAAGCATATCAACAATCTATGCTTCTTAGTCCTTCTTATTGCCACCTCCAATAAAACCTTGTTGTCAACAAGAAGATTCATCCCTTATGTAATTCAAAAATGAATGCAATATAAATGTAATCTCACTTTAGAGCAAGAGAAAACCTTATAAGAATTTTGCCTCTCTATTCTCTCCTCTTGTGTCCCTCCATCAAGTACTTATTTTATTCTCCAAAAGGTAGTTTGATTAGTTTCAACCACCTTTAGTTATATAGTTAACTAACTTTTAGTTAAATGGGACAACTTTAATAAATAATTATAATAAAAGGGTTTTATTAAATAATAACTAGTAGGTGGGGACCCCTATGTAACTTTCTTGTTCAATTTTTCAATATCCCCTTTTACCTCCATAAATGTATCATGTATGGCATACCATAAAATAAATGCACATCCTCCAACCCACAAATAATCATTCCATAAATACACTTGTGACTCCCAAAAATAATTCAACCATGCCAAAAATAGATAAATGTTGTCTCTTGTCCAAAAATAAGAGTATGCATATGTCCAACAAACAACTATAAAGAAAAGAATAATCATAAAATAATCTTTAAAATTCGTATTTTTTGTGGGAGGTTGTCCTCCTTTGTCCACTGCTCTGAGATTATGCCACCTTATGTGTATGTAAGTTTGCCTTGGCAGGATTATTTTCTTCATTTGTTGATGCTTCAGGGTGCATATCTCCAAAGGTTATAATTTTAGGCTCAAGCTTTGGGGGAATGGAATGTGAAGTAACATAATGAGAAGATACTTTAGATGAACCAGAACTAGGTGACATGGAAAGTTGTTTCCCTTTACTAGGTTCAGGATCTTTAGATAAAACTTTATTTTTATTAGGTTGTTGAGATGAAAGTGCATGTGAGGCCATGGAAATAGCAGGTTGAAGTGGCTTCTTAGGAAGAGGTGGGGGTAGTGGTAGTGATATTGTGGGCCATCCATGGTTATGAGGTTGAGGATCATAAACTAATTCATTCCAACCATCGTTAATTGGAATCTCAAGTTGCATGAACACATGTGGTTCTACATGAATGTCAGTGATGTTAGGATGAGGTCATAATGGGGGTCCGAAAAGTGGTGGAGGAGGATTAAAATATCCTTGACCTGCTAGAATGAGAAGGCTAGTTTGCAAGAGTTGATTAAATTCTTTGGAATCTGCATCAAAATGGACATAGAATCTAAGTATTTTATTTCTTCCCCTAGGCCAACCAGCTTGTTGTCCTCTATTCCAATTTCCTTTGTTTCACTTGTTATCTATGTTAGATCTATTGTTGCCACAACTGAAAAAGATCATCTATTTAACCATGAATATCGGATTAGAATATGCATAAAACAGAAGATAAATAATCAAATATAATTTTGCATATAACATAATTTAAAAGTGGCTCTGACTCAATAAGTAATCAAGCATGTAATCAGGCAAAGTGGAGTTAGGGAAAGTAACCCTGGATCAAACAAATTTATCTATTTTGAAACATATCCAGACTTCATAATTATTGTTCTTCCACAAAATGATATTTATTTAAGAACATGGGACTTATAATGAAATTGGGAAGATGAAGGGTTTTGTAATGAAAGTAAAGTGAAAATAAATGATGAGAAGGAGCGATACATGTTCATAACCATAACCATAGCATATCAGTTGTCAACCTTCAGTCAAAATCTATGTATATATTCCCAATGCTAATCATTAATATGACGTGTTAATCCATTTGTTCATTTTTGTTTAATTATATATTAAGTATCATCCTTATAAACTATCAATCTGTCTACTATTTGTTTTTGAAACCCTTTGATTTATTTATATAACAGGGGGGAGAACAATGAAATTAAATGAAAATGGTATTAGGACTTTGGGAATAATTTATGTAAAGTGAGAATATGAGAGGAATTGGTCCTCAAAATAAATAAGATGCTCATATCAAAACTTATTTCATATGACTTTGTTTTAGCATTTAAACTTGTATTTGGATGATGAAGAAATAATCTTGTAATTGTACTCTTTTGGAACAGAGCTCATGATTCAATTTCAAACTCTATGAAGAGATCAATACTAAACCATGTTTCTTTTAATCCTTGCTTCTATACATGCATGCAACAAGCACATATATTCCTCCTGCATTTTAAATCATTCTTGCCAACTGCCAATAATTTTCCTTTTAATAGAAACAATTTTTATTTCGTACAATAGGGGGAGAAAAGATGGGATTTTATTGAAAGACAAATTTAGGAATTAGGGAATAACTCATGAAAAAACAAATGATGAAAGGAGTTGATCCTGCGTAAAAAAAAAACTTACATTACATTAATGCTTTCAAATAAATTCTTTTAAATCCCAATTACTTTAACTGTCATCATCAATCATCAATCAACCATTAAAATTTTAAAATTTCTTCATTGCAACATAGTTGTGCATATAACTATTCATAACCAAATAATTTTGCATGTTTCTAGACGATACAGGTTAATCATTGAATCATTTATATAATGCTTCCCTTTTCAAAAACCAAACTCAACCTCATCCAATCAAACAAGAAGTTGAATCGAACCCGAAAAATAATAATAGAGTTTCCATAATCTATTTGGTCTCCACAGTTCAAAATTATGTGTTTTCAAAATGCATTTCATACTAATGAGGGTTCGAAAATGGGTTCTAAGTTTCTTATAAAAATTATATATAGGGTTTTGGGTTTTAACATAACCTATATTATTACGCATTCATAGGCATGCAACTAAAACGAAGTTTCATCCAACAAGTTATATGTGTAATGACGCCATTAAATTGTGATGGCTCATCCTTATATCACCACTATTCCAGTATGCTAATTCTTTTTATAAAACTCGAACCCTTCCTCGAGAATTAATCTGTAATTGATACCACCAAATTGTTGGCTTCCAAAACAGATAAAACTATCAAGGGTGTAGTGTGACTACCAAAGGGAAAGCCTAGTTATTACTTCAGGGTGGAGACTAAGTTGTCTAATCTTAATACGATTGTCTTTTCAATAGCTTGAGCTAGGATTTTCTGGGTAATTCTATAAAAATTTAATATTGAATATTTGTAGTCAAGAGTTGTATTTGTAGTCAAGAACCAAATTATTTCAAAAAGTAGGGTGACAAACACATGGAATCCATATACGGAGGACCGAACTGATTTTGTTTTGCAGAGGTAATCAAGACCCATTTTAAAGTGGAAGGAAAGAAAAAGTACACCCAAAAACCAATTTACACAGAGCCACTCTTAAGATTATTACTGAACAATAAACATACATCTGATGAAAAATGAGCTAGAGTATGCATACCTTCACAAGTGCTTTGAATATGCTTAAAAGGCGGCGCAAATGGTTATGGAACTGTCATGGTTTGAGCTCTGTAACCACAATGTTGTCAAAGAAGAGAAATTTTGAACAGCTCAAATGAGTCATGCAAAAACCAAAGAGGGATATGGGTGACAAAACTTGCGTAATGGTGAATTGAATGCATGGCAGTGAGCATGTCATTTCCATAACACGTTGCACTCAACCCTAATCCCAACTCAACTTTCACTTTTCAAATACATGATGTAGCAACCAATCAACAAACAAAAAGAATGCAAAACAAGAAAAATATCATACGCTATCTTAGTCGGTGTTAAATGGAAACCACTCAAATTATGTCTTGGGATGGGGCCAGGCCTAATCTCATTAATAAGAATATTAAATCAGACCTAATGGAAACAGTACTAAGCTTAAAATATCTATTGTGCAGTTAATCTCCATAAATCAAAATTTGCAAATATACCATATGCACCACACAAATTTAAAACTTTTCCAATATAACCATCGTTACCACCTTTGCAATGTAACTTATGTATGTCATGTATTATGAATATGAGCTCAATACTACCATATAGTATGCAACATTTTTGACATGAAGTTTGAATACCCTTTGTTACTTGTGATAAGCATGTAACCCAAAAAATTTGTAAGTGTAAACAACCAAAACTAATAACAATTTAAACGTTACAAAATATATGACATGAACCCTCTGTCATAACATGATGTGAGCCAAACCTTTTTGTTCTTTTGCAATCACCAAAAAAATATCAACCATATAGTGTGCACTTTGATGATCATGGATGCATTGGTAGAAATATATTTTGATCTTGGTGAGTAGGGCTTTCTACAACCAACTCAAAGTGAATGTTGTAATCAAACTAAAGACCACAAATATTAACATATCAAACCTTAATGCATATTGACACATCTTCTATACTCAGCAAGAATATATCCACTAGGGATGATTGAAAAAATAGCATTCTTTTGTTTTTCTCTCTAGGGGGTCCCACCTATTAATCATATTTAAAATATAAAAAATTTAATATGTCTTGCAACAATTTGTAGGCTATATAGTTGGTGACTAGTTTACAAGTCAACACCAAGGAGGATCTTTGTTAAAGAAAACAAATTTTGGTTAGGAGTGATTCATGGCTAGGAGAAGCTTATCGCTAGGGTTTTCATGGTTTCCCTAACTAGGATTTGGAGAGATTGAATTTGTACCAACTTATGGTAGTTAGGAATGTACATGTAATTAATATTTTATATATAAATTAAATTTTGTAGATATTCAACAATTGTCTACTTGCAGATTTGATTTTCAACTTGTATTGTCTTCTTGAATGGGTAATTTCCAACACTTGTTGTGGCATGTTGATTTGATATAACATAGGGCTGAAATTATTAAGTGATTTAACATATATATCAAAAATAATAATGGGGGCATATTTACTGATGTAAATTATGTTGTAATAAAGTTATTCTAAATCTATTATATGCACGAAAAAGTGTAACCTATTGACATTGAAGTACACTTGTTTGGTATCCTTTCTCTTGCATTGCTTAGTGATTTGAACTGAAGTGAAGTGAAGTATGTGTTGTTCATTGTTGTAACTATATATTTCATACTAACCTTAAGGATCAAATCTCTCATGGATTAGATCTAGGAAAACTTGTTTTTGTATCTGACGGAATCGACAACTCGGTGGGCTCGGATTCATGTGACATGGGGTCGATTTCAATTGCTACCAATATAACCTCCAAGTGTACACCTATGGTACCATGCACAGTACACACATCTTTGCAAGGTGTGAACCAGCGATGTCACAAGGAGTGCCTTAATAGTGCACTCTATCGCCAATTGATATACACCTCTAGGATAAATCTAGGAAAACTTTATTAATAGGTGAAATTTCATATTTACATTAATTACCTAGACTTGAAATTTATATTACTAGTTCCCACCATATCATAACCTATGAGACCTTAACCTAATAACAATGGTTAAAATCCAGTATTATTCCTAACCTAGAGCCCACCACTAATGGATTGGGTTGACTTGAGGATTGTGATAACCCCTACCTTGGGGCTTGACTTGTGTTGATCCTTGCTTGATTTATGTATTTGCTTTTGTTATATGGACTATGGGCCTAATAGTCAAGCATTTTCCTATTGTGTTATATGTTTCATGAGCATTTGTATGGTCTCTTATGGTCCAAGGGGTTGATTTTTGGTTATGGTAATTTCTTGTTTTAACTGACATAATTTTGTTCATGCTTGCGGTGAATTGTTAAGCCACCCATTTTTTTGTATTTTTGACATAAAATGCCATATACATTAAATATCAATAGTTAAAGAAAGAATTTTATTCAAAAAAGAGTTAATATATCAAAAAATATGAAAGGACTTAGCATAGCAAAGTTGGTGACGTCCCCAACTTGAAAAAAGAAAAATTATAAATTTGAATCATAATCTAATGCTTTATAGCATTCTCAATGGTTAACTAAAAAATGGGTTTCAAATTTTATTTTGTATAAAAATGAACATAATATAATTTGAATTAATTTTGTCATAAAAATAATTATAAATATAACCAACAAAAACCTAGGTTGGAATATGGAACTAGAAACTTTAAACCCAACTAAAAAACATTGTGTTGAATTAATTTTGTCGAAAAAAAATTATGAATATAACCAACAAAAACCTAGGCTGCAAAATGAAACTAGAAACTCTAAACCTAACTAATGATATATTGTGTTAGAATGTATTGAATATTAAGCATAGTATGTAACAAAACTTAACTAATGATATAGTGTGTTGGAATGAATGTATTGAATATCAAGGATAATATGTAACAACTTGATTTCTATATTTTTCACATTTGTATCACATAAATCCTTCTGACAAAATTTCCATTTTTGCAACACCATAAATAAATCTAATTCAAACCATTCATCTCTTATTAGAATTTAATTTGTTCATCCATATGGCCAACGAATAACTAACTTGAATAACTTATATCAATTTATATATTGGTTGACTTATTATGAGCCATTGGTTCAAAACTCAAATAAGTGATTTAAGATTAATAATAAGTGGACAAGCTCCATCTTTTTATTAAGTCCATTTTTTTCTTAATGAGGTATATTGTGTTGGAAAGTTGGTTGTCATTGATGTCAATCCTAGAAGAAGTCCAAAAGCCCTTAGAAGTGATGGGTTTATTTGAAGGAATTTTCAAAGTGGTCCCCTTTATGGCGTATCTCTAAGCATGGCCCTCGTGGGAAGATGCTTTGAAGAATCCTACAAGAATTTTATGTGGTTAAGCAAATAAATTCACAATGTATGGTCAAAGAAACCCTAAAAATATGGTTAGGAATCCCCAGAGGTGTGGTCATGAAGCCCAAAGTTGGTTGGAGGAAAAGAGTACGAAGGACATTGCAAATACATTCAGAACTCTCATAGATGGATATTCCTCGTCATACCATTTCCAATGGTATGTGGTATGCCACGTGGTTCCTCACGGTTGAGAAGTTATTCCCTCTTAAATATGAAGTCCAAAAAGCAAGTAAAGAATCCCTAGATATAAGGACAAGAAGTTACAAGTCGGCCCCAAAATTAATTAAAGGAGAAAATTTGTTGCAAACAAGAAGTTACAAGTTGGCCCTAAAATCAAGTAAAGGAGTTACTTGAAAAAGTATAAACACCCATCAAGAACCTCTCATTTATTCACCTAGCAAGTTTCACCAAGCAAGTATGTGATCTCTTGGTGAAACTGAAGTAGCGGAGGAGTGCGAAGGAAGGAAGTCTGGGAGCCACAAATGTGAGAAGGGTTTCTAGTAACCCTAATTGAGCATACCCACACAGGTCAGGTATAGGGTGTCATGTGAGGCCCTTGCAGGTTGCACAGTACTTGTCCCGTGAGGCCCTCGCAAGTTGCACAATACTCGTCATGTAAGGCCCCGCTAGTTGCCCAGTTCGGTCCAACGAGGTTGAAGAGAAGTTTGAAGATGATGCTTTCTTCTTGATTCCAAAACCGAAGAAGGTTTGATGTTATGAGATATTGTGTCCCATATTCTTTACACGATAAAAGGTATGGTTCTCTAAATGTTTTTGTTAGAATATAGAAGATTGTGTGCTTGTTTTACCATTGACGATACACTCGTCACCCAACCATAGGCCTAAGCCACCCTCCGAGCACCTTAACCTTGACTGAGAATTACTCTGGAAGCAAACCCTAGGCTAGATAGCCAAACAAGGTGTAGTGCATCTTCCTCCAAGGATAGCGCACCAACAATAGTTGATCAGATAGTCCAAACCCTAGCCAAGAGATAGTCCAAGCCAACACTGAAATTGCTAGTTGCAACAACTGCACCTCCAGCTCTCCTCCACACATGCGCACCAAACTGGGAACTGTAGTGTGCACTAGTTGTTGTCTGCAATTCTGAGATGTGTCAAATGAGAACTGGCGCCCTGTATTTATACTAGTTCTGCCATATTTGTTGGGGCCGACTTCTCCTTCTGGATATGCATCTGTTCAGTATATTATTATTATTTCTGGACGACTTCTTCTCTTAGAGGCTAATAAACTAATATAAATTATCTTCTTGAGCCGACAAGACTTCTAGGGTTATTAGCCAACTCATTAGGGTTTTCTCTTGCTTTCTAGAGTCTTCTATTCTCGTCAGGTTCACACGTGGAGGTAAATACCTCCCACGGATACCATAATATTAACACTCCCTCCTAGCTAGGGATGTATTACAAGTAATGGTCTTGAGCACAAAAACATACCATTTACCCAGTAGCATCAATATAGTCGTCTAGACTATCTCATGACTAGATCATGAGCATCACCATCACCATCAACTGCATCATCTCTCGAAACCATACTTCATCTAAGTAATTAGACATGATGTTGGATAAGTCACTCACACCATAGAGTGATACAAGAGTCGTTCTTATAATCTAGAAGAGTAAATGCTCTGAACTATTTTCCGTCTGGAAAAATCTATGTTCATCATTCGTCTGGATGATGATTATCTCCAATAAACTATTGATAGTCTTCAAGGAAATTAGAATAAAAATAGAACACAATTGTGTCTATCCATAGTAGTACATAACTACAATCCAGTGGTTCACTACCAAACCAAGTAACACACAAGTACTTGATCAGCAATGTATAGTCATGAACAGTGGAACATATCCACCACAGTAGTCTTCATCTACTGTCATACAGTCTTCATAACAAACATCTGATAACAACTTGCATAGAAACAATGTTATGATATAAACTGAATCATTTGGGCCAATCTTTCACTCACATCTGTGAGCTCTAAAATAATATCTGCCTCATGAATAGTGGAACATATCCACCACAGTAGTCTACATCTATTGTCATATAGTTTTCATAACAAACATCTGATAGCAACCTGCACAGAAACAATGTTATGATATAAATTGAATTATATGGGCCAATCTTTCACTCACATCTGTGAGCTTTGAAAGAATATCTTCCTTAGAGTAGAATAATGAGATATCTGGACTATTCTTCTCAAGCAAGGAAGAATAATTGTCCTGTCTTCTGAACCTGGACCATTCCCCACCGTGGGCCATTCTTCCTACACTAATCAAAGTGCACCCTGGAGAGAATGTATAATCCTAAGGAATGTTGAGTCTGGACCATTCCCCACCCTGAGCCATTCCTCCTACACTAATCAAAGTGCACCCTGGAGAGAATGTATAAACCCTAAGGAATGTTTGTCCATGATTGTTGAGCCTGGACCATTCCCCACCTTGGGCCATTCTTCCTACACTAATCAAAGTGTTCCCTGGAGAGAATGTATAAACCCTAAGGAATGATTGTCCAGACCATTTCCTTTGTTAACCACAAGAGGAAAATATTGTCCTACATCAACCTCCAAAATGGATCGTTCCTCATGTTAACCACAATGATAAATCGCTATCCGGCGAGGCGGGCCAGTCTTCTTGAGTAACCCTCAAGAAGAGAGACTTCCCTAGACCACTCCCCATGTTAACCACAATGGGAAGTCGTTGTCTATGATACATCAGCAATCAGACTACTTCCCATGTTAACCACAATGGAAAGTGATTGTTCGTCAGAAGTCTCAATCCACTTTCTGAACAGGAAAGCATTTGTCCAAGATGGACTATTTTTCAATTTTTAAAGATGAATGTCTTCAATAATGTTTTCAGTGCTCCCTCCTAACTTGGAGAGTCATTTCTTCATTTTTCAATAAGAAGGAAGTTGTTTCCACGAGCTTCAGCTTGAGTACACAAACTCTTTCATCTTGGATATAAGCTTTACCAAAATGTCTGCTTATCTGCTCATTTGTGGAGATATGTATTGGAGAATCATTTTCTCCTTTCTGGACTTCATCATGGATAATGTAATGCTTGATTTCAAATGTACTTTAGTCTGGAACATTGTGAAGGCTTCATGTAGATCTGAACAATAGAGTATATCATAGTTGGAAAAATGGAACATATCCATGTGGCACTTCTTCTATTATCATGAGATCTGATCTACTGAGTAATCATCTTGATGTTATAGGAAATCTTCACCACGCTTCTGTTGTGCACTAGAGGTTATCCACCACGTTATCTTCTTCTATCTGCATACAGGAGTCTCTTTCTGGTATGTCTCAAAGTCTTGAGATTTCTTTTCATACGCTCTTTATTCAATTTCTCTGGAGAACATTCTTTGCATTCATCTGATGTAGAACTCCAACTCATGGATGTTGCGGATGATATAATGACTTATGTAGAGATAAGTCTGGTTTATTGGAACAAGTAATCATCGTAGTCTTCTCCCTCCATCTGGGAGAACCTCTGGTTTTAGATCTCGCAATGCTTTCATTCATAAGTCTTCCATACACTGTTCTTCATCACAATTTTCAGTTCTTCTGCTTGATTTCTTTTAGTGAGTTCATATCAGGCTGGTAATCTTGTGATTCTTGATACAATGACTAGTTGTTCTGGTTCCTCTTTCTTTCTTGGAATCCTCATGTTCTTCTTCATGTTTTTATTTATCTCTTGGGTCCATGGAGTTTCTTATAGATTCCATGTCCTAGAGATTCCACTTCTTCTTTTCATCATAGGATCACGGATCTGGATGGACAACCAGGAATACTTTAAGGCTTCTTTTCGAAGAAGTCTTCTTCTGTGGTTGAACTAAACACGTACTGTCTTTCATGGTTGTTACCATGGATATATATATATATATATATATATATATCATCATCTTCAATGGATCATAGGATTAGCTCCCTCCTAACCCTTGCTTCATGTAAGTGAATATAATCGGCTCCCTCCATCTAACAGAGTCCATGCTTCCATATACATCCTTATCGTCTTCTGTAATATATAATTTGGCTCTCTTGTCTAATAGAGTCCATGCTTTCATCTTGTTGTCTTCTACAAAACATCATAAGTTTTTTTCCAATTTTCTCTCAATTGTTGACTTCTTTCTATCTTTGCTTCTTCTAAGTCTCTTATTTTGCAATAGCTTCCACATGATTTGTATTTCATCCTTTCATGTGTATTATCTAATGATATCCATTTTTCATCTTGTTTGTTCTTCCATAGGTATAGTTATTCTTGGAACACATTATTTTCCAAGAGATAGATATACAAGATATGTACAGAGACGATGCAAACAAGATATGTACAAGAAATAAGAAGAGTGTGGTTACCTTTTAGAAGAAGAAGTCTCTTTCATCCTGCTTAGTCTTCTTTGTAGGTTCCTTTTCTTCGCCAATTGATGCTTCGTGTTTATCCTTCCTTTTATTTAGCTTGGGACAATGATTCTTGTAGTGACCATACTTTCAACAGTTGAAGCACTGTACTTTTGAAATGTCTTTCTCTTGATTTGGTTTCCTCCTTGAACCAAACTTCCTTTTGTTCCTGAAGTTCTTCAATCTTGTTGTGAAGGCTTGATCATCGTACTTCTTTTGGGGTTTCTCTTTTGCATTGATCCTTGATTATTCTTGAGCACGGGAAGTCCAAAGTTCTTCAAATGTCGGATACTCCTTCCTTGTGTTCATGCTTGCGATAAATGCATCCCACGTCTTGGGAAGACAATTGAGTATTATGTTCACCAATTCCTTCTCTCAGGTGATCTCTTCAATAGCTTGTAGTTGATCTCTTAACTGGGATATCCTTACAAAGTATGATGTTATGTTCTCATCCTCATTCATCTTCATGTCACGGAGCTCATTTTTCAGACTCATAACTTGTTCGATGTTTCTGACTGAGAAGAGATTGTTAGGGCATCGTACATCTTCTTTGATGAGTCAATATGGGAGATGTACGGTATCAAGTGGTCTTTTATAGAATCCACTATGATACTCATGGCATTGATCTCAACATCTTTGAACTTCTCCATAGCTGCAACGTTCTGCGGTTCCTTCTCTTTTCCTTCTTCAAACTCTGGCTTCACTTTCCTTTCACAATATCCAGCACTTTATTCTTAGCAAGGATGAGGTCAATCCTTGTCTTCCACGCTCTGAAGTTAGAGGCTCCATATAACTTGTTCTCAAACTTCATAGAGTTAGTCATGGCTTGCTTGACTTGGTCAAGCCCTAGATTTGACCAGAAATTCAAACTTCACATCTTGGCTTGCTGAGAGTATCAGGAGATGCGCTAGGCTAGGGCGCACTGATCTATCCAGAGATTAGGTCAATCTCTTCACTTAAGGTGCCTCAACGAGAGGATTAGGGTTTCTTCAACTTCTCCTGCTAGTAACCCTAGCGGCAGTGTCTTGGAAGTTGCTTCTGCTAGTAACCCTAGCGGCAGTTCCTCAACGAGCTCAATATCCTAGTGGTTATGTTTCCTTCCAGCGTTTATACTGAATGAAGGAGGTGTGGGCCCATAACCTGTTAGAATATAGAAGATTGTGTGCTCGTTTTACCATTGACGATACCCTCGTCACCCAACCATAGGCCTAGGCCACCCTCCGAGCACCTTAACCTTGATTGAGAATTACTCCAAAAGAAAACCCTAGGCTAGATAGACAAACAAGGTGTAGTGCATCTTCCTCCAAGGATAGCGCACCAACAATAGTTGATCAGATAGTCCAAACCCTAGCCAAGAGATAGTCCAAACCAACACTGAAATTGCTAGCTGCAGCAGCTGCACCTGCAGCTCTCCTCCACACGTGTGCACCAAACTGGGAACTGCAGTGCGCACCAGTTGTTGTCTGCAATTCTGAGATGTGTCAAATGAGAACTGGCGCCCTATATTTATACTGGTTCTGCCAGATTTGTTGGGGCCGACTTTCCTTCTAGATATGTGTCTGTTCAGTATATTATTATTATTTATGGTCGACTTCTTCTCTTGGAGGCTAATAACCTAATATAAATTATCTTATTGAGCCAACAAGACTTCTAGGGTTATTATCCAACTCATTAGGGTTTTCTCTTGCTTTCCCGAGTCTTCTATTCTCTTCATATTCACATGTGGAGGTAAATACCTCCTGTAGTTACCATAATATTAACAGTTTTGATGTTCATGCTTAAGGCATGTCATGGAGATTTTGGTATATGCTTGAGGCATGTTTTGGAGGTTATGGCATATGCTTTGAGGCATACCTTGGAGGGTTTGGAACATGTTTGATGCATATTTTGGCACATACTTGAGGCATGTCTTGAATGTGTTGGCACATGGTTGATGCATATCTAGATGGTTATCGTACATGATTTGAGGCATATAATGGATGTTTTGACACATGTTTGAGGCATATCTTGGTACATGGTTTGAGGAATATCATTGATGTTTTAACACATGATTGATTCATATCTTGGTACATGGTTTGAGGCATATCTATGGTACATGGTTTTATTTATATCATGGATTCTTTGGCACATGCTTGAGGTATATTTTGTCACATAGATTAATGCATATTTTGGTGGGAATGGGGATATTCTTGAAAATATTGGCATATGATTTATGTGGTTTGATGATCATGATGATGTATCAGTATCAATGACAGTAATAGTGATAGTTGATGATAATGGTATCAGTATTAGTGACAGTAACAGTGACAAGTTGATGATCATGTATTAGTATCAGTGACAGGTTGATGATGATGATGTATCGGTATCAGTGACAGTTATAGTGATAGGTTGAGTCTCTTATTTATATTTCTAGGAGGTTGGGTGGTGAAAGAGAAGATTGGTGTATTCAGACAGAAGGTTGGTGCTTACAGGGGAGTTGTGGCTTCCTTTGATTTGGTTCCCATAAAACTAGGGGGTTAGAGTGTCCTTCTAGTTGGTGTTGGAGAATCTAGGGAGTTGGAGCTTCCTTCAGGTTGGAGCTTGTAAACTAGGGGGTTGGAGCCTCCTTCCAGTTGGAGCTAGAGAATTTAGGGAGTTGTAGCTTCCTTCAGGTTGGAGCTTGTAAATAGTGGGTTGGTGCCTCCTTCCAGTTGGTGCTCGATAATTTTGGAAGTTAGTGCTTCCTATGGATGAAATATTCAAGATATATATTAAAAAGTGTTATGTGGTTTTCTCCCATTTGGGTTTCCATGTAAAACTCTTATGTATTATGTATCTGTGGTTATATTTTTATGATATGTTAAATGCAATCATAAGTGAATGGAATTGTTTATAACTTAATGTTTACATTTTATGGTCAAAATTTTTAAAATGTGCTTAATACTAATTTACCCCCCCCCCCTCAGTATTGGTGAATATTCCAACAATTAGTATTAGATCGGGTCCTTCACTGAACATTAATCACTGGAAGGAAGATCATGGAGTGCACTAAGAATGGAATGTCATTGTTTGATGGTCAGAACTATGCCTTTTGGAGCAAAAGGATGAAAATGTTTGTGCAAGAATAGGGATTTGATGTCTGGAAAGCAATAGAAGATGGATACAAGGTATCAGCCACTCCCCCAATAGAGAGAGATGGAAAGAAGCTTAGTGAAAACAATTCGAAGGCTAAAAATTTTATTCTTAATGGCCTCGTTGATTCGGTATATGTCAAGGTTATGCATTGTGACTCTGCAAAGGATGTTTGGGATAAACTTCAAAGTATTTACGAAGGAGATGTGAAATTCAAAGGGGCCAAGCTTCGAAATTATAGAGGTCAATTTGAACAAGTGAAAATGAAGGAAGATGAAGATATTGTAGCTTATTTTTTGCGAGTCGATGAAATAGTGAATGTTATTAAAGGCTTGGGAGAAGAAATTAAAGAACCAGTATTTGTTCAAAAGGTACTAAGGTCTCTTCTAATGAGATTTGACCCTAAGATTCCATCCCTAGAGGAAAGAGAAGATCTTGCTACGTTGAGCTTAGATGAGCTACATGGAATACTTACAGCTTATGAAATGAGAACATAATAGGATAATCTATCCAAGAAGGAAGAAGCTTTCAAGGCATCCAAGAAGACAAGAAAGAATAAGAAAAATTCAAAGTCAAATTGCAACTGTAGCGATGATTTAGATGAATATGAAGAAATAACAAACTTCGTAAGGAAGATGAAGAGAGGAACCAGCAAGTACAAAGGTAAGCTTCCCCTAATGTGTTTTAATTGTGGTAAAATTGGTCATTTTTCTTCCAAATGTCCTTATGCTAATAATTCAGAAAGTGATGAAGAATAAGTGCTTAAGAAAGAAAAGAAATATCAAAAAGGAAACAAGAAAGAAAACAAGAAAGAAAACAAAAGTTTTCAAGAAAATCCTCTACTCAAAAGAAGATAGTTCCTCATCTAATGAGGATAATGATATTGACAGTGATTCAGAAAGAGTATTCTTTATGGCAATGGAAACTCAGATGTTGAATTTTCATTTGTTTCATTAACATTAGATTTACCATAGTAATTTAATCTTCTTTTTGCATGCTCGTTTCACCATAGGCGATGATGCACCATTGCCACCCAACCATCGGCACCTACGCGTTCCTTCCCCCGAGCTAAGCATATACTGTAATATAAAGCAGCAGTTTATCCTGGGAAACCCTTCTACACAAGGGAAGAAAACCCAATAAACTTTTCTTATAGAGAATATCCTTTCCAAGAACTAGTTCTATATACTAGAGAAAACCAACAAAGAATAACACTTATCTCCACGAGAGATAACCCAGCAATACTGCTACAACAAACCCTAGCCAAAGCGCTAGAGTGTCTTTCCTCCACCAGTGCACCACTGAGAGATAAACCCTCCACCTGTGCCCTTCTTTCTTTTGCATTTGCAGCTCCTACTACAGCTCTCATTCAAACTTGTGTTGTTTATCAATGTGAGAGTGTGTCAAATGAGGAAAGTGTCACCTTTATTTATACTAATATATCCAGTGAATTTTTAAGAAGGGTCGACTTGACTTTCTAGAAAATATATTTTTTGTTTGTCTTTTTCTTCTGGAGTCGACTTTACTTGTGGATCATTATAATTCTTCTTTATTATTTTTTATGAGGCCGACTTTTCTTCTGGGATCTTCTTTGACTTATTGGCATCTTCATCTATAAGAAAAGTTGTCTCGGAGGTGAATACTTCTCACTGCTACCAAAAACATGAACACTCCCTCTTAGTTAGGGAGGTGTTATCCATGGTGTTCTCCTCTGGTCCTCATAGCCCCACAGGCTATGTCATGGTCCTCAGATCATGCCATGGTCACGCGGACCATGCTACAAGTAGCATCATCATGTCACACATGGATACAACCAATGTGGACCTATCAATATCATCTAGGGGCTACAACCTCGTAGTGTATGTCATGATTGTCAAGGGATACAACCACAAGACATGTCCACTTGGGCTACACCCCAAGGGTCATTGGGTACCAACCTAGTACAACTTATCAATCCATCGATAATTTTCATACTCAACTTAGTCCATCGAGGAGTATCATCACAGGTCAACACAGCTCAGTCAATCGAGGAGTACGACCTAGAAAATATCCCAACCACATGGGCTACACCCCAAGGGTCATTGGGCACCAACCCAGTACAACTTATTAGTCCATCGATAAGTTTCATACTCAAATCAGTCCATCAAGGAGTATCATCATAGGTCAACCCAGATCAGTCCATTAAGGAGTATGACCTGAACAATATCCCAACCACTTGAGCTTCACCTCAAGGTTCGCTAGACACCAACCCAATATAACGTCACATGTCAACCCGGCTCAGCCCGTTGAGGAGTACGGCCTAGAGAATGTCTCACGAAGCTGCAACCATCAACACTGCCTCTTAATGAGAGGGGCATTCTCTACCACTCCAATTTTATCACGGAAGTACTCGAACTTCCACTTGGCAAGGGGATAGCTGAGAACATCTACAATCTGCTCATATGTAGGAAGGTATTGCATCAGTACTTATTTCCACAACACCATGTCTCGAATGTAATGAAACTATCATGAGATATTCACACAGCTCTGGTTATCGCAATGAATTTTGTTTCCTACTACACCAAGAAACCATGGCAGACCCCAAACTTAAGCAACACCTGGAGGTTATCTCCCTGTCCATTGAGCTCCCTACCCAATCAGAATCATCATATCCCTACAATCTCATATCAATACTGGAAGCATTTCTTAGGCCATATCCAATTGTGCCTCGCTAGTATCTCAACACATGCTTCGTAGCTACCCAATGCAACTGTCTCAGTTGACTCATGAACTGGCTAAGTGCACTCACTGCATAGAAAATATTTGTTCTGGTGTTAACCAGATACATCAATGATTCAATCAGATGATGGTACATAGTCAGATCAATCAAGTATGAATCGGAAGAAGGCTCACTCAAATTATTTAGATTCGACACCATCAGTGTGGGCATGGACTTACAGTCCATATCCCAAATCTCCTTAGAATCTCAACTGTATATTTCCCCTGACTCAAGAATATCTCATTAGTTCTCTACCACACCTCTAATCCCAAGAAATGGTGTATCATGCCAAGATCCTCATTTTAAACTCAGATACCAAATCATATTTGCAACAAGTAATGAGGCTCTATGCTCCGGTGAGAAATAAATCATCAACGTACAGGATCAAAATTAGGGACTCACCATCAACAATCTCATAGTACAGATTGGCATCAGCAACACTCTTTTTGAAACCCAAAATCATCAGGTATCCATCAGTCCTCGCATACCAAGCTTGAGGTTCATGCTTGAGTCCATACAGGGCCTTCTTCAAACTGCACACATGGGACTCCTTCCCATGAATCACAAAACCATCTGGTTGCTCGATGTACACCTCTTCCTTAATCTCTCCATTGAGGAAGGAGGTCTTCACATCGAACTGATGTAGTCTCCAACCCATGGTTGAAGCAAGGGAAATGATCGTTTGAATGGAGGCGTACTAAGCAACAGGAGAAAATGTCTCCTCATAGTCTATTCCCTCTACTTGAGAGAATCCTCTAGCCACAAATCTATCTTTGTGATTATCGATTCTCTCGTCATTTGCATGTTTGATCTTATAGATCCACTTGTAAGTCACCACAGACTTCCCCTCAGGTCTCATAACAATATCCCACACATCATTCTTCATGATGGACTGATACTCCTCCATCATGGCATCTCTCCATGCATGCTAACTAGATGCCTCCTCATAACAGGAAGGCTTAGAATCATTGATGTTACATAGCTCAAGAATATTTGATGTATCTTTCTCTCTCTGAAAGCACCACGGGGACCTGCATGTCCCTCTGCCTCTTGCAAAGTTTGATGAGCCTATGCAGACCTCCTTTATCCTACTGCAATATCTACATCAACGAGATATAAAGGATCGACTGGATCAACATGATCAACTGTCTCCATGGGGTCAATTGGCTCCCTATGAATTGTTGAAGGGTGAGGGGGAGAAGACACCATCTCCTCCTACTTCTCACTATCAATCTCCATGTGAGATCCTCTAGATCTCCTAAAGTCTACCTCCTCCTCAAAGGAAAAATCCCTACTCACCTCAATACGTCTCTGACCTAGGATGTATATCTGATATTCCTTTGAAGATTCATTATACCCAACAAATGTACCCTTCCTTCCTAAAGGTTCTAACTTCATCCTTTTCTCCTTGGGTACGTGAATGTATACAAGACACCCAAATATCCTAAGGTGTCCTACCACAGGATTCACTTCGGTGAAAGCCTCCTCGGGAGTCATGTTCCTAAAAATCCAAACCTGGAGATCACATAGCATAATTATCCACTCAAGGAAGAAACTATCATAGGCCTACACAGATATGAATGCACCAAGTCCAAGATCCTCTTGTATATGTTGTCACTGCTCGAAAAATATCCCTTGGCATTCTTTCCAAGAGCACAGACTCTACAAATGTCATCATGCTCTACACAAAGGGTTGGAATACCTTTTACCATCTTCCCTAGAGTGGGAAGGGATCTATAATGCAAATGAGCAAGTCTCTTATGCCATAACTCACTCAAACTGATAGAATCATGCATCAGGGCCTGAATTGGTTGAACTGTCAATATGTACAAACTCCTTGTCTGGTCAGACTACTTTATGTCTCAAACTAGAGACGATCCAATATGTACAAACAAGAAACAACAACAACAACATCTCCATGGAAACCTCCATGGGATTTAACAAGATAAACTGTCTGGAACAAAGTCAACAACCAAGAATATCTCCTAGAGGAGATCAAATTAGTTTACAAATAAGTTCATCTCATAATGATCATAACTTCAATAGATCAGAATATAACATAAGATCAATAATTCCATAATATCTAGAGGCATATCAAAACAATCAAACCTGGAGTCTTCACTTCCAGAGAAGGTGTGATGTTTCTATTAGTGTATTGGATCTGGTATCTCTTTGGATCTACATATTGTTTCTTGGAAAAAATATCCCTTCTCCTGCAAACACCCTCATGATAATGATACAATTTAAAACATATACAAGTGCATACCTCTGAAATTTGTAGCACCATCCAACTTGTCTTCTAATCTCAAGACTTGCACAACTTGCAACTGAAAATTGCAACTGCAACAGGCATGAAGGAACTGGCACTACAACTGCCACTGGCATGAAGCAATTGGCACTGCAACTGCAACTAGAACTGCAACAGCAACTACAACTGGTAAATATCATGATCTTCCTTCTAGTGATTAGATTGTTCTGAAGGAAACCAACTATAATTCCATGTTGAATTTTCATTTGTTTCGTTAACATTAGATTTACCATAGCAATTTAATCTTCTTTTTGCATGTTCATTTCACCATAGGCGATGTTGCACCATCACCACCCAACCATCGGCACCTATGAGTGCCTTCCCCCAATCTAATCATATACTGCAATATAAAGCAGTAGTTTATCCCGGGAAACCCTTCTATGCAAGGGAAGAAAACAAAGCAATCTTTTCTTATAGAGAATATCCTTGCCAAGAACCATCTCTATATACTAAATAAAACCAACAAAGAAGAGTACTTATCTCCATAAGATATAACCCAACAATATTGTTGCAGCACCCCCTAGCTAGAGCACTAGAGTGTCTTGCCTCCACCAACGCACCATTAAGAGATAAACCCTCCACTTGCGCCCTTCTTTCTTTTGCAGTTGCAGTTGCTACTGCAACTCTCCTTCAAACTTGCGCTATGTATCAATGTGAGAGTGTGTCAAATGAGGAAGGCATCACCTTTATTTATACTAATCTATCAAGTGACATTTCAAGCAGGGTCGACTTGACTTTATGGAAAATATATTTTATGTTTGTCTTTTTATTCTAGAGCCGAATTTACTTCTGGAGAATTATAATTATTCTTTATTATTTTCTATGAGGCCGAATTTTCTTATGGGGTATTCTTTGACTTGTTGGCATCTTCATATATAAGAAAAGTTGTCCCGGAGGTGAATACCTCTCGCTGCTACCAAAAACATCAACATCAGAAAGGAACCCCTGAAAATGATGAAGAAGATTATGAAAAAGGTGAAGTGGATCTTGAAGCAGAACTAATTTGTGCTTTAAGTGAGATAAAATGGGAAAGGAAGAAAAAAAAGTCCCTTAAGGAAGAATTGATCAAGTTAAAGGAAGGTTCTCAAAATCCCAACAAAAACTCTGAAGAATCCTAGCAGATTATCAAAAATATAAAGGTCCAGTTAGAAGAAGCCAAAAGGATTGGAGAAACACTCAAAAATTAGTTGGAAGAAAAGCGATGTTTGGAATCCAAAATAGTATCACTAAGAAAGGAAGCAAAGAAGAAAGAAGAAATTTTGACAAGTCATCTTAAGGAAATATCTGAGGACTTAAACAAGCTTGAAGCAGAATTTAGTCAACAAGAAAGAAGACTTGAAGAAGAAATCATCTCTTTGAAAACCAAACTTGAAGAAGCAAAGAGAACGGAATAAGTAATGAGTATCCATATGACTAAGAAAGAAGAATATTTTGAGAATCTTGAAGAAGAAATAGTCACATTAAGGGTTGAAGTTGTCCAACTCAACAAGAACTTGAAAAGCTCTCAAGTACTAGAAGACATTCTTAGTTGTCAAAGGTCACCCTTCAATAAAGAAGGTCTTGAATACATTGGTGAGACATCATGCAAAGAAGATACAAATGCCAATCTCAGCAAGAGCATCGAAGAGAGAGGAAATTCCACATAGCCAGTAATGAAAGGTGAAGAGAAGTGTTCGAGATTGTCGGAAATGAAGAATGAAGAGAAGGCCAAGAACTATGCAAATATTCTCAAAGGAAGGAATCATCGTCACCAAGAGTCAAAGAGGGGAATGCAAAAGAGGTGTATCTCCAAGAAGACCTTATACCTCCAAGCATTAAAGAAGCTTCAATAATTGTGAAGGAAACAACAAAAGAAAAGATAGTGATCAGCTAAGGAATGAATTCAAAAGGACTGCATCACAAAGAGGATCACTTTCTTCCAGGCATCAAAGTTTCTTTCATGGTTATTGTTTTACTTGTAATATTTTTGGACATAAAGTTGTAGATTGTAGAGCCTATGGAAGAAATGTTCAAGCCAGAGATGTTTATGTGGCCCCCTACAATATTGAATGTTACAAATTCCACAACTATGGACACATAGCTTGTGATTGTAGAAGCATGATGGAGTCTTCCTTGAAGGAAAACGCGGATGTCAGATACAAGAGGTTTTGAGAAGAAAACAAAAACCAAAAGAGCAGGTGAATGAAGAACTCCCAAAGATCGTACTCACAGGATTTGTAGATGTGCGAGATCATGATGAATCTACAAGTAAAGAGGAAGATGTCAGAATTCAGAAGGATGATCCTATAGAGGAACAGGATTATATATTGTTCTAATCCATCCAGCTTGGAGACTCCAAGTAATGTGAATATTGAAGAGGAGGATTATAAGCAGTGGTTATTACAAAATTATATTTCGAGCAGTTTGAAGTGTTTGCAGAAGGAAACTTTTGAATGGTCTGATGGCAGAGGTACAAAATGTCTCATGACATATTGGTTGATTAAGGAGAAGGTTTCAGAACTCATCCCCATGAAGACTTGTAGAGTTTCATTTGAAAATAGATAAGACTAGTAAACATATTTGATTCAGATTGAGAAGCATGAATATGTGGTAATCAGTTGTAGTAGAGAAATAAAGTGACAGATTGGTCAACATTGTGTGTAGTGAGTAGCAGAGTCATGGACAGTTTTGTGACATATGGACAGCAATGAATTCATGAGATATTTGGCAGATCTAGAAGATAACACTTGACTTTAACCAGAGAAGACACATGACAGTGGATGAAAGAATGAACTCAAGAGGAATGTCCAGTAAATCATATGACTTGGAAAAGAAGCATATTGACAAGTGGAACCAGCTAGTCATAGGAAGGCACGTCTTGAGATGCATAGCAAGACAGAGGAAGAGAAACCTTCAGGAGGAGATTGTTCAATGATTATGTCATCGATGCTAGCTTAGTGAAGACTTGACAAGCCATAAAAACTTGAAGACAAGTGATGAAGGAAATTTGACATGAATGCTTTTAATATACGTCGATGGATTACAACAGGAAGTACCAATGGAAAAAAAGCCCCGGAAGAGAGAAAAGGAAGCATATACAAGAAGCCCGACATTGATCTACACAACATCATGCAAATAATTGTTAATATTATGGTAGCTGCGGGAGGTATTTACCTCTACATGTGAACCTGACGAGAATAGAAGACTCTGGGAAGCAAGAGAAACCCTAATGAATTGGCTAATAACCCTAGAAGCTTTGTCGGCTCAAGAATATAATTTATATTAGGCTATTAGCCTCCAAGAGAAGAAGTCGGCTAGAATTAATAATAATATACTGAACAGACACCTACCTAGAAGGAGAAGTCGGCCCCAGTAAATTGGCAAGATTACTATAAATACAGGGCGCCAGTTTCTCATTTGTCACATCTCAGGGACTGTAGTTTTCCCAGTTGGTGCGCACTGCAGTTGTAGCTGGTGTGCAGGTTTGGAGGAGGGTTGTAGGTGCAGCTGCAGCAGCAGCAAGTTTCAGTATTTGGCTTGGATATCTCTTGGCTAGGGTTTGAACTATCTGATCAGCTTTTTGTGATGCGTTATCCTTGGAGAGAGATGCGTTTCTCTTTGTTTGGCTATCTAGCCTAGGGTTTGCTTCTGGAGGAATTCTCAGGTCAAGGTTAAGGTGCTCGGAGGGAGGCTTCGACTTGTGGTTGGGAGACGAGGGTATCGTCGTGGTAAAACAAGCACACCATCTTATATATTCTAACAGGTTATGGGCCCACACCCCTTCAGTCAGCCTAAAACGCTGGAAGGAAACATAGCCGCTAGATATTGAGCTCGTTGAGGAACTGTCGCTAGGGTTACTAGCAGGAGCAGCTTCCAAAAGCACTGCAGTTAGGGTTACCAGCAGAAGCAGTTGCAGAAACCCTAAACCTCTTGTTGAGACACCTTAAGTGACGAGATTGACCTAATCTCCGGATAGATCAGTGCGCCATAGCCCAGCGCATCTCCTGGTACACTCAGAAGGCCAAGATGTGAAGTTTGGATTTCTCGTCAAATCTAGGGTTTGACTAAGTCAAGCAAGCCATGACAAACTCTATGAAGTCTGAGAACAAGCTAGAAGGAGCCTCCAACTTCATAGCCTGGAAGACAAGGATTGACCTCATCCTTGCTAAGAATAAAGTGTTGGACATTGTGAAAGGAAAGATCGTGAAGCCAGAGTTTACAGAAGGAGA
>ML777853.1:1025864-1067695 GCA_009831015.1 Picea engelmannii | reverse complement strand
CAGTTTCTCATTTGTCACATCTCAGGGATTGCAGTTTTCCCAGTTGGTGCGCACTGCAGTTGTAGCTGGTGCGCAGGTTTGGAGGAGGGTTGCAGGTGCAGCTACAGCTACAGCAAGTTTCAGTATTTAGCTTGCATATCTCTTGGCTAGGGTTTGGACTATCTGATCAGCTTTTTGTGATGTGTTATCCTTGGGGAGAGATGTGTTGCTCTTTGTTTGGCTATCTAGCCTAGGGTTTGCTTCCAGAGGAATTCTCAGGTCAAGGTTAAGGTGCTCGGAGGGAGGCTTCGGCCTGTGGTTGGGAGACGAGGGTATCGTCGTGGTAAAATGAGCACACCATCTTATATATTCTAACAAGAATATAGGGGGAGAGAAATCATCAGGGGGGGTTACCCTTTGCCATTGATGTCAAAGGGGGAGAGAAAGAACAAAAGCTGGAGAGAAAGATCAAAAGCATGAAGGGAGGGGGAGAATGAGTGTCGCCATCAATGTCGAAGGGGGAGATTGTTGGAAAGTTGGTTGTCATTGATGTCAACCCTAGAAGAAGTCCATAAACCCTTAGATGTGATGGGTTTATTTGAAGGAATCTCGAAATTGGTCCCCTTATGGTGTATCTCTAAGCATGGCCCTCACGAGAAGACGCTTTGAAGAATCCTACAAGAATCCCTAGTGGCTAAGCAAATAAGTCACAATGTATGGTCAAAGAAACCCTGAGAATATCGTTAGGAAGCCCCAGAGGTGTGGTCATCAAGCCCAAATTTGATTGGAGGAAAAGAGTATGAAGGACATTGCAAATGCATTCAGAACTCTTATAAATGGATAGTCCATGTCATGCCATTTCCAACGATAGGTGGTAAGCCACATGGTTCCTCATGGTTGAGAAGTCATGCCCTCTTAAAGATGAAGCCCCGAAAGCAAGTAAAGAAGCCCTGGATCTAAGGACAAGAAGTTACAAGTCGGCCCCAAAATTAATTAAAGGAGAAAATTTGTTGCAAACAAGAAGTTATAGGTCAAACCTAAATTCAAGTAAAGGAGGTACTTGGAAAAGTATAAATACCCATCAAGAACCTCTCATTTATTCACCTAGCAAGTTTCACCAAGTAAGTATGTGATCTCTTGGCGAAACTGAAGTAGTGGAGGAGTGTGAAGGAAGGAATTCTTTGAGCCGCATATGTGAGAAGGGTTTCTCGTAACCCTAATTGAGCATACCTGCGTGGATCAGGTATAGGGCATCTCGCGAGGCCCCCGCATGTTGCACAATACTCATCCTATGAGGCCCCCGCAGGTTGCGCAATACTCGTCACGTGAGGCCCCACTAGTTGTCCAATTCATTCCAGCGAGGCTAAAGAGAAGTTTGAAGATGATGTTATCTTCTTGATGTTGAATCCGAGGAAAGTTTGATGTTCTGAGATCTTGTGCACCATATTCTTTACATGATAAAAGGTATGGTTCTCTATATGTTTTTATGTTTATGCTTAAGGCATGTCATGGAGATTTTGGTGTATGCTTGAGGCATATTTTGGAGGTTATGGCATATGCTTTGAGGGATACCTTGGAGGGTTTGGCACATGTTTGATGCATATTTTGGCACATACTTGAGGCATATATTGAATGTTTTGGCACATGGTTGATGCATATCTTGATGGTTATGGTACATGATTTGAGGCATATCATGGATGTTTTGACACATGCTTGAGGCATATCTCAGTACATGGTTTGAGGCGTATCTTGGATGTTTTGAAATATGATTGAGGCATATCTTGGTGCATGGTTTGAGGCATATCTTTGGTACATGGTTTGAGCTATATCATGGATGCTTTGGCACATGCTTGAGGTATATTTTGGCACATGGCTTAATGCATATTTTGGTGATTTTAGGCTTGGGGATATTCTTGGAAATATTGGCATATGATTTATGTGGTTTGATGATGATGATGTATAAGTATCAATGATAGTAACAGTGACAGGTTGATGATGATGATGTATAAGTATTAGTAGAGTGAAAAAAGTGTGAATATATGTAATAATCCTATATTAATAATAATTGTGATATAATGGATGGCTTATAAAATACTATATGCACCAAACACTTTAAGTATTTTACCTATTTAAAAATTTAAGAGGCAAGTTTTAAAAACTTTGTTAATCCAAGGAAATTTAATGTGGGTTTAGAATTTTTAAAAATTTTAAGATTCAAAATTTAATATGCAGGTATAATAACTTTACCTTATTTATATCAAAAATTTAAGATACAAATATTTCTTAATAATGATAATGATTTAAAAATATAAAATGCATTTTTAAGTTAATGCAATAACATCCTTCTCACCTATAATAAGAGATAAGAGTTAATGTAAAAACGTCTTCTCATTCTAATATCATTAATTAAAAGATTCTTAGGAAATAAGTTTACTATTATTACTATCATCAAATTTAAGTCCATCACCAACGTATACTAATAGTAATAATTATCCTTATTACTATTACTCTCATCAAATTTAAGTCCGGCATAAACGTACACTAATATACAACAAAATATCATTTCTAATAAGTGTATTATGCAATATGTCTACTACTATTAACCTATTAAATTTAATTATATTGCAAAGGTACACTAATATACAACAAATTTATGTTTTGCTCTAATTAAACTTCATTTGTAATATGAAGTAGAAAAAGATCAATGGCAAAGGAACAAAGAATAGTATACATATTCATAGTTCAATATGTCAAATACCATCTCGTAATGCAACACTACCTTCACTGCAAAAATGTTGATATTGTTTGGTTTGGTCAAGGCTATTATATTGATAGTCATTAGTCTTGGAAAAAAATTATCGAGTAAACCCTAGTTAGAGGGATAAATCCATGGCTTGAGCAATTGCAATCTTTTGGGTTGTTGCTAAGTAATTGTTCGGTATTTTTGCATTAATCACAACGTTGTTGACTTAACAAGCTAAGGTCTTTCTGTCATAAGGGGGGTACTATGGCCTCACCTGAAGAAACAATCCTCATTTTTTGCCCTACTCCATGTTTGAATAGTGGAAATGGTGCCAAAGGCTCTCTCGAAGATTGTTTTGAAGGTGTATCATGAGGTAATGACCCCCCTGATATTGAATTTTATGACTCTAAGTATGATAGTTAATTTAATTTGTTTAGAGTGGGCTCCATCCTAGGTTACTTTTTTGGAATGGTGCCTTCAGATATAGTTATTTGGAACTAGTTTGGAGAAGGTGTGGGAGCCACATAGTTGGCCCTACCCATACTCACAATTTAACCAAGGGTTTCTCCATATTTCAATTTAGTGGTGGGACAAGTGGAGAAGATAGATAAGTGGATCACTACGCCTTTATCTTAGGCAACAAAATTCCAAATCTGCACCAAATCCTAGCAACAACTCATCTTTACCACTCATCCCTCTAGGTTCTCTCCAAAAAAACATATTCTTGTTCAAAAGGCCCTCAAGAATTTTCTATGGGCCAAAGTCGAAAAATGGAAAAGGTTGCATGGATTTAATTGGGATATTTGTCGAACTCCAAGATATTTTGGAGGAATGGGTATTATTTGAACCAAGATTCAAACCTTAGCATTGTGAACCAAGTCGATGGTTCAAGTTGTGGAGGGAATGGAACCCTAGAAAGTCCTTTTAGGGCACCACATTTGGAAAGGTTTTTCACTCTTGGAAAGTATGCATGGCAAGGGATCTATCTTCAAACTCTCAATGTTTGATCTTAATATTAGGTTCTCCAATTATTTTAGTGTTTAAAACATTTGGAAGGACCGAAAAGTCGTAAAACCCTTCCTTTCCTGGAAGGAGTCCTCTCTTTGATCCAGCCTGTCATTTAATTATCATTTCCTTTGGTGGTCACCTATGATCCTTTTTTAGGTGAATCCATTCTCCAAGTCATCTTGGTTCTCGACTCTACGGCTCTTCAAGCGTAGCATTCACTCTACTAATGATCCTTCAAACAACGCCTCTAAATCTTGGCTCTCCTAGGTTGATCTTGGGAGGAAATTTATTATGGTCATTACTGATAAATGCATCTTGGACTGCATACAAGGGCTCGCTCTAGAGAATTGCAGTATTAAAAGTTTCCCTCTTAACACCTCCACTTTGGTTGCAACATTGGCATTAGAGAAAGGTCATGGCTTTCTCCAAATATAAGTCTACGATGGGACACAAGTGGCTCCGCTCTAAGCCCTTCATTGAAAGAAGGTTGAACAAGCTTTGGAGGTTGAAGTCCAAACAGAGAGATTTGGTTATTACAACTTCGCAATATTTGAAGACCAAATTTTGCAACCCAAAAAAACAGTATTTGCTTGTTGTTTCATCGTGGGAGGCCTATCATTATATAAGAGTGGCTCTACTCTAAGGCCTTCCTTGAAAGAAAGTTGAACAAGATTTGGAGGTTGAATTCCAAACAAAAATGTTGGTTATTTCGACTTCTGATTATTTGGAGACAAACTAGACCCTAAAAATTATTTGTTTAGTGTTTTGTTGTAGGAGGCCTCCCATTAAATAAGATATTGACTTCCCTAGGTGTGGCCAACTTGTGTTGTCCCCAACGTCAGAGAATCAAAATGCTTAAACACCTCTTTTTGTTTTCCTCTCACCAATGCTTCATGGGTGTTGATCCACATTCGTGATCAATATTTTCTTTCATTTAACTATCCATAAGATTCTCCCCTTGTTTTTCTTTTTTTCTTTTTCCTTATTCTTTTTCTCCTTTGTCGAATTTTCCCAACACTTAGCCAAATTCAAGCAATGCGGGGGTAGAACAAATGTCGGACCCGCATGCCTCTAGGTCCGCAGGTCCGCAATCATGCATACTACAATATGCACCTCTTATTGTTGCATCCTCCAAATCACACATTTTTCACTTTTCAACACTTAACCATTTTTTGTGAAATGTGGATGTGGGGCCACTAACCATTCATTAACCTTTTTTTTGAGTCTCTAGGTCTGCATACCCACCAACCCGCATTCACGTATTCTCCAAAATGCACCCTCTACCTCCGATACCTACAAAACGACCATCTCCCATACTTAGTCGCATTTCTTGTTTCAGTGTGGGCTTCCTTACCTTTCTTTGTATCCTTGGGTTTGTAGGTTCACGAGTCCACAGTCTTGCATACTACATTTTTCACTTTCCAACCCTAATATTACACTCCCATACTTACCACTTTTCATCCGCCACAACATCACATCACCACTTCACATCACATTTATTTCCCCCACCACATCAGTGGCCACTTGTGAAAGCATAATATTGTTATTAAATTTGCAAAGCACCCATAAACCTTGCAATAAATTCAAATCTCCTCATGCAAGTCGGCAAAATTAAATCGATATTTACATTGATTGAACTATCAGGAAAATACGTGGTGAAATTAAGTAAAAACCAATATGCCAAGTTGTAAATATCGACAGTAGTGCCACCTATTTCCAAAGCCAAAAGCAGAGAAAATAATGTCAAGTAATAAAAAGGAGTTGTATTGCGGAGACACTCAAAACACACATGGGTATGAGAATCAAGAGTTCCGGTGGTCGAGGGCATACAACTATTACAAGGCTCTTTCTCCGACCGAGAAAAAGATGAACTTAATGTGTACCTCATGCATAGCATTAGTTGGTTTCACTCCAGAAGTAACAAATTTCAAAGAACTTGTTCAGTGGTGTGCAGATAAGTTCAACTATGAAAAAAGAATAATTCAACTTTAAGGACATCAACCCATTTCTTTAGCTCCTTCAGTATTTTCCATAATGTTATGACTTTCTACATCCACCTTGTAATTTAAAAGCGAAGAGGCTAATGAATTCCTGAAACAATATAGAGGAGGAGAAAAGTTAATAAGCAATTACTTGGTCGAGCTAAGCAGTAACCCCAGTGCTTCCAAGATTGAGGTAACTTCGCTAAAATACCCATACATAGAGTTTGCATGCTTGTTTTTCCATATTATTGGTCTGAAATCTACTTCATTTGTACCAAGAAATATTATATATGTCCTTCATTTTGCTTTGCATGAGAAAGCCATTATAAATTGGGACCATCTTATTTCGTGTGAAGTTTCTTTCCAACTGGATAATTTGAAAAAGACTCGAAAATTACATATGACCTCTTACCTCATCTTTGTCATTTCTTATGGTCATGTATTTGAAGACTTACCGAGGGAAATGAATATTGATTTCAAGATGGAACCAATTTACGCATGGTATTCGGTCTTGTAGAAACACAAAGTTCAATATAACTTTTACCCGGTTCACAATAATTTCATTTCAGAGTTCAAAAAGTTAATTTTTGTCCCTAGTACGTCAATATTGTCTCTTGAAGTCACCACTTTTCTCTCTGGGATAGGAGTTTTTGAGACATTTGAGGAATTTATTTTTATCAAGTTGTTTAGGTGTGAAGAAAAGTCTTTTTTTCTCCCATTTTATGTATCAGACAAACTTTTTGCTCAGGAAATGTGCAGACAATATAAAACCTGGGCCCATTTCTTCAACGAGAGGAAAAAAAATAGTTCATACCACTGCCATGGAAAATTGGAGAATTCATTGTAAAGCACATAACCTACCTCGACAAACCTGCACGCCAATTTGACCAACTTGGCTTAAAGGAAGCCGAATTTGTTAAGGGTTTTCACCCGGATAACAAGTTCACCGCACATATGGAATTAATTGGTTATTCTTTGTATTTCACTAAAATTGAACAATTTCAAGAAGGGGACTAAGATAATTTGGATATCCCTGAAATTTTGGCAAATCAAGTTTCAGATAACATGGAAAAATTGATCAATACCAATGAAGGTTACTAACAACACGGTAGAGAAGTAGCAGACCAAAATCCTAATTCAACAACTACTTCCCAGAAGAGTACTCCATCAAGACAAAATATAGGACCAGTGGTATTGAAATGAGAAAAGCATCAACTGGAGGTTCAAATGATGGTGGTGATGAAGGACCCACCAAGGAAAAATATTGAAAAATCCCATATTGTGTATACATCTATTAAAAGAAAAAAAAATACACAAACAATAGGGTTGAGCATACCTGAAACCCGAGAAATTCCATGAGTAATGGAAGTTGACGAGTTGATTGAAGAACACAGTCGGTCTGCACAAAGACTACTCGAAACCAAGGAAATTGTTGAAGCCATAATTACCCAAGAACTGGAAATCTTCGAGAAATAATATGTTACATTGCACCACGCAACCTAAAATCGAGTATCCAAAAAGTTGTTACTGGAAAAAGTTAATACGAGAAACAAAAAGTCATCAGAAAAGTGGAAATCAGTAATTGACTTTTATGGGGTTACACCATCAAAAATTGCACAATTCCACGATGCAACCAGAGATGCTTTGAAGCAATCTATTGATACTATGGAAAGAGAAAATTTAAAATTGAAACAAAAGATAAAATAATTAGAAGTGGCCTTAATGCCAAGACCTTTATTTCTAGAGCCCTTGAATACAATTCAACCAACAATTATGTTAAAAAACATTTTGGAAAGAAACAATAAATGTAAAGCTTCACCAAGTTTTTTGCAAGCAATAAGAAAGCATGTTGGGGATGCAGTACAAAAAGAATAGACCTAATTCAATAAATTTGGGATCTTGCTCAAAGTACTACCAATTTTTCATCAAGAACTACAAATTTCAAAGAATATCTACAGAAAGATCTAGAGAATGATAAAGGATTTTACAAGGAGGTTGTGAGTACATTCTCAGCCAAAGTTTTGAGCTTAAGTGATGCCCGCAGAAAAGAACAGAAACCTCCTCCAACTACCTGAATGAAATAGATCAATGCATATTGGTTGAGGACAATTAAAAATTTGAGACAAATGATAAGTGAGATAGATGTTTTAAAAGATAAAAAGGTGATTTATTCCTTAAACTTGTTGATCTTATGAAAGAACTTGATGGTCCTAATTTATTAATGGATACAATGCTCTTATAAAAGGAAACATTAATAGAACAACTTAATTCATTAAAGGTAGCTTGGGCAAATGAATTTACCAAAACAATAGAGTTTTCTAAAGAAGAAGTTGAAAGATGGTTAGTCTGGTATATTAATAGAAATGATGAAGTGGATGGCACATTGTACTAATCTGGTATGGACATGAGAGAATTTGAAAATGAATTGTTTGAAATCAAAACTAGCCACAACAAGCATCTACAAAAGAGGCACCTCCAAGCAAGTAAAGGGTTATGGAAACTTTCCATCATTGTCAGTCAAGCAGCAACTTTGTTCCTCCATTTTCAACCTATTTTCTTCCACAATCATTTGTTAAATTGCCTTCTATTTCTCAATTATCTGTGAAAACTAAGTTGATCCGAGTTTGTTTTCCTCTTATCTTCCAGGTATTTTCATTTCATGGTCTGTGGGAGCCTTAACCCAATCCTCTTTGAAGGGAAAATGAAAAAATTTACTTTGAATACATTTACTTTGTATTTAAAGACTTATATTATTTTTTGAGACTCCAAAGAACTATTTTGGGATATTACATTATTGTATTCTCAAATACTTTGATTTAAAGGTTGAGATTTCAAATATGTATCTATTACGAGGAAAATATCTCTATGGCTAGGGTGAACCACAACAGATAGGTATGACTGCAGAAATCGACTCAATTCCAGCATATGTTATATAAACTAATGTGCAAGAGAGATAAGAATGAGGCCTACCTCATCCAAACGTTTAATGATGTCCACCGTTGAGCACTTCAACCCAAAGTTTTATACCTGCAACAAGTTCTCAACAAACAAGAAGAGAAAGCATATAGCGATAATATAAAAGGTTAGCACATTAGATAGCATAATCCATTAATATACAAAACAAACATTCCCATGGATAATAACTCATATATTTGCAAGATATCAATTGGATGGGAAAGGAGTATTTCTATTAATAAATGATCAGCAAAAGTGAAAACAATACAGAGTTACGTGTCGGTCGGAACCGAAAAACCAAGTTCCTTCTAGTTGGGCCTCTACCACTTCAATCCTCCACCAAAGGCAAGCTGATATAAGGGAGACTAAGAGGTTCTCCATCAATAAGGGAAGATATTGGGGGCTGAACCCTATGTTCAGACTTAAAGGACAAAGGGATGCAGACTCAATATGAAGTAATAATTTCTCCAGAGTAACTTTGCTCTCAAAGTTGAATTCTCTCTTATTTTCCATAGCTCGGAATTGGCTTTTTTATAGCCTTCAAAATGAAACTGAAGGGTGGAGTCAGAACGTTTCTAGTATATGGAAGGCCAAGGATCAAAGATCTCTTGTCGTGACATGGAAACCCGACATTTAATTTTGATTTTTTGGCACAAATCCTGATGTACGCGGGCTGTAATGGAGTGTTGAGATTCAACAAGAATCTCCTGGTGAAAATTATGCACCGACACTAGGATGGAGCCTTAGGCTATTTTTAGGTGGAAGTCTATTTTTAGATTATGAGAAAATTATATTTATAGATGATGTCTATTTATAGATGGTGAGTGAATTCTATTTTTAGATGTATGTCGACTATTATTATCCCTTAATAATAGTTGGACAATAAATATTAGTATATTCTCAATGACCACTTGGAAATAGTTAACTGAAGTGGAAAATCAGTTAGCTATAGGAAATTCGAGTTCAAAGGTTGACTGGTGGGACATGCAAGTCGAATTAGTTGTAACTAAGTGATTCGAAGTTGTAACAGAGTTGGATGTGTAGTTATGTGAGTTGTGAAATAGTTTAACTCAATTGAGTTAAGCTTAGTTTTACTAGTTGTAATTGAACTTACACTAGTGAGAGATCAGTGAATTAATTATTAATTAATTCACAATCAGTTATCTCACATGCAATTGAATATTTACCATTGTTAACTACATGCATGTCAGATCCAATGGAGACCCAGTTGAGATAACAGGTGAAAGGGACAGTTTGACTATCAGTTGTGACATTAGTGAGTGCACTCATGAAACCACACACACATTGGATGTGCCCATGAGGATTGTGCAGCCTAGGCAAGAGGAATTCATTTCATTGCAGGGATTTCCATTAGTAGGGATTGCGTAGAGGAGGCAGGTTGTCTAGAAGCAGCAAATTGGCACATGAATTTGTCAATTTTTGTATGACAGTGTGAGACAATTGTATATTGTACTGATATCTCTTGGATTAGAGTTGTGTATGAGATTGTTTCATGATCCATGATATATACATAATATATGATAGTGGGGTTTTTAGCTTTATGTTTTCTCGGTAAAACATATGTGTTATGTGTGATTGATCTTTCTTCTTGATATTGCAATTGGCGATTGTGTTTTAAATTCAACAAGAATATTAGTAGAAGCGATTATGTATTTAACAGTGGCATATAATTGTTATATCAGGAGAATCCAGGCAATACATAATTTATATTAAAATTTCTGCATAGTATCAGAGCACAGGAAATTGCAGAAGTTGAGTTTGTGATTGGACAGAATTCGAATTTGCAGAAATATTTTCTTGGTGCTACAGCTAATTCAATATCGAAATGGATTTCAATGGATTGAGGTTAGATTATGCACTCAAGGGAAGCTCGAACTACATTTATTGGCAGGATAGGATGGAGGCAGTACTCGAAGACAATGGCTTGAAGGAATTCATTGACAAAGATGTTCCTAAGCCAGATGTTGCAGACGCTACAAATCTTGATGCATGGCAAAAGAAAGTGGAAAAGGCGAGAAGGATCTTGTTGGAGGGAGTACAAGACCACGTTGTCTCAAACCTCCATGGGAAAGCCACACCATATGCAATGTGTAAGACTTTGAAGGATCTATTCCAAAACAGCAGAGACCATAGGAAATTGGCGCTCAAAGATAAACTCAGGAAGATCAAGATGGAGAAGGGCGACTCCATTCCAAAATATCTCACAAATTTTGTCCAATGTTGGGATGAGCTAGGGAATGTGGGAATAACAGACGTTGATGATGATTTGGTGAGCTTGGCTCTCCTAGGACTTCCCAAAAATTGGCACAGTTATCAATACTTTGTCAATGGAAGGGAAAAATTGTCAGATTGGGAACGACTATGGTCGGATTTGGTGTAGGAGGAGTTCAGGCGGAACACTAGAGATGGCTCTTCATCAAAGCATGATGATGAAGAGGATTGTGCTTTGGATACCAAAGAAAAGAAAGGGAAGGGGAAGAAATTCCATTCAAAATCCGAGTCTAAAGGAAAGAAGTTGGATTTGTCCAAAGTGAAGTGTTTTCACTATCACAAACATGGGCATCTCGCTACTAACTATCCACAGAAGAAGAAGAACAAGAAGGTTGTTGGAGTTGCAGCTGGTGAGGCCCTTGCCTCACAATTTGAACTTCACTTCTCCTTGATCACATGAATGGAGTCAAGTGCATTGGGATCGGTGTGGTATTTGGATAGTGGCGCTTCCTTCCACATGACGGGAGATAAGGAGATTTTCAGTGACTTGGAGGAGAGAGATCTCAAAATTCATATAGAGATGGGCGACAATGGACAATACAGTGCGACTGGAATTGGTATCATTACCTTTCAGAGGGAGGGAGTCAGGTAAACCATTTCAATTGAAATATGTAATGCATGTTCCAGGTGTGAAGAAAAACTTGGTCTCAGTCGCAACGTTGGAGGACAGAGGCTATGATGTTGTTTTCAGCGATGGAAAATCCTTCCTTCGACATAAAAAAATGGGTCAAATCAAGAGTATAGGGATTCGATTTAAGAATCTCTACAAGCTGGAGGTAGGTGGCTGAGTTGCCATGATGGGAAAGGCGGAAAAAATTGTGAGCCGAGATGAGGGTGAATTATGGCACAGGCGATTGGGCCATCTTCATCATGGAGCCTTGAAAATCATGCAGCAAATATCTACTGGACTTCCAATAGGAACACTTACTCAGTTAGATCAATGTAAGGGTTGCACCATGGGGAAGTATGTAAAGTCCACCTTTCATGAAAAGGAGAACCGTGCTTCGGTGATACTGGAGAGAGTTCACACATACTTGTGTGGACCATTCTCGGTTGCTTCAACAGCAAAACATAAGTATTATGTTATTTTTGTTGATGACTTTTCTCGTAAATGATGGATATTCTTCATGCAGAAGAAGGATCAAACATTCTCAAAGTTCTGTGAGTTTAAAGCATTGGTGGAGAAAGAGTCGGGGAAGCAAGTGAAGGATCTGAGGAGCGATAATGGTGGAGAATACATCTCTAACGAATTCAAAGACTTCTACAGCAAAAAAGGAATTCGAAGAGAACTCATAGTGCCTCATAGCCCACAGGAAAATGGGGTCGTGAAGAGGAAGAACATAATGATCGTGGGTGCATCACGAGCGATGTTGCATGATCAGAGCCTACAAATGCATTTGTGGGCGGAAGCATGCAAGACTGTGGTTTATGTGCAAAATTTTTGTCCTCATAGAGTACTTGGCATGAGTACACCTGAAGAAGCTTTCACTGGTAATAAACCTGATGTTTCCAATTTTAAGATTTGTGGCTCATATGTTTATGTGCATGTGACCAAGAACACCAGGTAGAAGTTGGAGCGAACTGCTGAAGTTGGGATATTTGTGGGGTACACAGAAACACCCCATAATTATCGTGTGTATTTGCCTAATAGTAATATGATTGTTATGCGATGGGATATAAAATTCGATGAGGGGAAATCCATGTGGTTGTCGCTTGAGAGGGAGCTAGACTTGTATGCAGAGGAGGAACTATTGGTTCCCAAAGATGAGTTTCAAGATGTGGATCAGCCACATGAGGAGGTTCGTGGAGTGGAGGAAGCCACTCATGCAAATCCATCCATCAAAAATGGCAGAAAGTGCACCACAGAAGCTAATAGATTGAGACTAGATGCTGCACAGAATGTAGGAGCCCCTACTTCACAGCGCAGACAAAGACAGTCTCCTGATCGATTTATTGGACACATGGCTCTCATGAGCAAATGTATTGTGACTGAACCATCTTCCTTTCAAGAAGCAGTGTAGGATCCCACTTGGGTTGATGCAATGGTGGACGAGTATGACTCCATCGTCAAAAACAGTGCATGGGAAATTGTCCCAAGACCGGTCGACAAATTAGTGGTAGGTTCGAGATGGATCTACAAGGTAAATCAAGTTGTTGATGGGAGTGTGGAGAAATACAAGGCTAGATTTGTGGCACAAGGCTTCTCACAGATTGAGGGGATAGACTATGATGAGACCTTTGCACCTGTCACAAGGTACTCTTCCATAAGATCCATCTTTGCACTCTCAGCGCAGATGGGATGGCGCATTCATCAGATGGATGTAAAAATTGTGTTTCTCAATGGGATCATTGAGGAAGAGGTGTACATAGAGCAGCCTGAAGGATTTGAGATCATCAGCAGTGAGCCGCATGTGTGCCGACTAAAAAGAGCGTTGTATGGGCTAAAGCAAGCACCATGTGCTTGGTACACTCGGATAGACAACTATTTCACCGGAATTGGATTCACCAAAAGTGAAGCGGATGCAAAACTATACCAAATTGTGGTGGAGGGTAATATTTTAATCATTGTTCTTTATGTTGATGATTTAATATTGACTGGTGATGAGCAGCTGATACACTCATGCAAGGAGGACCTTGCAAAGGAGTTCAAGATGAAGGATATGGGCCTCCTTCATTATTTTCTTGGATTGGAAATATGGCAGCGAGATGGTGAACTTTTTGTGTCTCAAGGAAAGTATGCAAGGGAGATACTGAGTAAGTTTCACATGGAGGGCTGCAAACCCATGGCTACTCCTCTTCCTGGAAACTAGAAGAAAGAGGATGCTACTTCTAGAGAGGTAGTGGATGCTACTATCTATCGACAGCTAGTGGGTTCGCTAATGTATCTAGTGAACACGAGATCAGACATTTGCTATGTGGTTAACCAGATGAGTCAAGCAATGGTTAAGCCTACCAAGCTCTTTTGGAAGGAAGGTAAGCATGTCCTGAGATACCTGAGGGGCACATATGAGTATGGCTTATGGTACAGATAGACAGATGAGGTGAAGTTGCATGGCTTCAGGGATGCAGATTGGGCGGGCAGCCCGACGGACAGAAAGAGCACATCAGGGGGGATCTTTAGTATCGGATCTATAGTTGTTTCTTGGTACAGCATGAAACAGAGATCTGTGGCACTCAGTTCAGCGGAAGCAGAATACATGGCAGCGAGTCAAACTGCATGTGAGGCTATCTGGATGAGAAAGATCTTGGTTGGTTTGTTTGGTTCTCATTTAGATCCGACAATGATTCATTGTGATAATCAGAGTTGCATTAAACTCTCAATTAATCTTGTGTTTCATGATAGATCTAAGCATATAGATATCCAGTATCATCATATCAGAGATTGTGTGCAACGGAAGATCATGTTGCTTCAGTACACTCCTATGGAAGATCAATATGCAAACATTCTGACGAAGGCGCTCACCAAGAGAAAATTCGAATGCCATAGAGACAGGATCAGGGTGAAGGATAATCCCTTTCTTGTTGAGAGGGAGTGTTGAGATTCAACAAGAAGATCCTAGTGAAAATTATGCACCTACACTAGGATGGAGCCTCGTGCTATTTTTAGGTGGAACTCTATTTTTAGATGATGAGCAAATTCTATTTATAGATGATGTCTATTTATAGATGGTGAGTGAATTCTATTTATAGATGTATGTCGATTATTATTATCCATTAATAATAGTTGGACAATAAATATTAGTCTATTCTCAATGACCAATTGGAAATAGTAAATAAAGTGGAAAATCAGTTAGTTATAGGAAATTCGAGTTCAAAGGTTGACTGATGGGACATGCAAGTCGAATTAGTTGTAACTAAGTGATTCGAAGTTGTAACAGAGTTGGATGTGTAGTTATGTGAGTTGTGAAGTAGTTTAACTCAGTTAAGTGAGTTAAGCTCAGTTGTACTAGTTGTAACTGAACTTACACTAGTGAGAGATCAGTGAATTAATTATTAATTAATTCACAATCATTGATCTCACATGCAACTGAAGATTTACCACTGTTAACTACATGCATGTCAGATCCAGTGGAGACCCAGTTGAGATAACAGGTGAAAGGGACAATTTGACTATCAGTTGTGACATTAGTGAGTGCACTCATGCAACCACACACATATTGGATGTGCCCATGAGGATTGCGCAGCCTAGGAAAGAGGAATTCACTTCATTGCAGGGATTTGCAATAGCAGGGATTGCGCAAAGGAGGCAGGTTGTCTGGAAGCAGTAAATTGAAACATGAATTTGTCAATTTTTGTATGACAGTGTGAGACGATTGTATATTGTACTGAGAGCTCTTGGATTACAGTTTTGTATGAGATTGTTTCATGATCCATGATATATACATAATATATTATAGTGGGTTTTGAAGCTTTATGTTTTCCCGATAAAACATCTGTGTTATGTGTGATTGATCTTTCTTCTTGATATTGCAATTGGCGATTGTGTTTTCAATTCCACAAGAATATTAGTAGAAGTGATGATGTATTTAACAGTGGCATATAATTGTTAGATCGGGAGAATCCAGGCAATACATAATTTGTATTAAAATTTCTACATGGAGCAGCCAATGTATAAGCTTGTTGTATAGCTTGCAAGGTGCGTACAAGTGGAAAAATATTTATTTTTGTCTTTGGATTTATCAATCAGGGAAAGTAAGTCTGCATGGGGGAATGGAATAAGGCCCTCTCTGCAAGATTGCATAGGGTGAGGAAAATCTTTCTCTAACAGATGCCCCCTAATGTGTGAGGTCAAAGGAGTATCTGCGATGGCCGAAATACATTATAAATAACCCAAGAGTGGAGTGGTAGAGAACCAGCTGGATGAACTCAATCACTCATTACATTATGCACTGACTTTGCATACATGGTTGCCAAAAATACACTGCAGATCGATGTGAAAATTTACCAAATAAGTGTTTGTGGCCATGAATAAGCAAACATAAATGTGGTTGCATGCCAATAGTTGTCATGGTCATGAATAAGGCCCAGTAGAACTAGTCTCAAAACCAATCTGAAGATATATGTATACCATGGAGTACAATTTGATCTCCCATGATCATTGAAGTCATATAGGTACTAGTCCAATGAAAAGGAAGCAACAACTCAGGAAAGTTGCTACAACTTTTCTGCAGTGGAATGTACCTATGCTCAATGCAAGGAAGTGCATGTGGGAGATGGACACTCGGGGGAATGTTCCCTCCTAGGTATAGGGTGTCAAATTGTGAAGGATATAAATAAGGTTGTGCTTGGTTGAGGATGAAAAACTGCTGAGGCAAACGGTTTATAACGCAAAGCGAGAACCGGCTATAGGCTCAATAATGCAAGCAAGGGCATGAGATGTAATCACAACTTAACGCCAAAAAATGTCCTTTTTATATCTTTTAGTCTAATTGGTGTGAAAAATGGATAAACTTGTGCCAAATAGACGTCTTTTCAAAACCAATTTACGAGCGTGAAAAATACAAGTTCACTCGGCGATCTTTTCACTTTTTTATAACGAGTCGGAAAAGAGATTAACTAAGAATCATGACCTTTCAAATCCAATTTAACGAGTGTGAAAGGGACAAATCACTCGGCAATCTTTTATGTTTTAGACGAGTCGGAAAAGAGATTAAATTAAACTCGTTGATGTTGTTCTAATCAATATGTAATGGGGGAGGCCAAGGCTCCTGTACCGGCCTTCTGTGGAATGTCGGTATCTTACGAATAGCCGACGAAAGCTTGGGAAAACCCAAAGCTCTCCAAGTGGAGGAGGATAAAGCACTAATGGAGTATACAGTCTCTATGATGGTTCGAATAATGTCTCTTACTGGAAAATACATAGGTGGGGGTGTGGGATACCCCACAAGGTCATCCCAATCGAAATTGATCTCCTCAAAACCTGGAGGGAGAGGACTCGGGGAAAGTAGAGCTCTCTCTCGTTTAGAAGATGCAAGATTAGGGATGTTGATGACGTGATTGAAGGATGCATTACCCTCCGCAAAGGGAGTAGGATTAACCAGAGATTGCATGGGTACGACCACTTCTTCAATTCTAGGTTGAAGAGGATGCAGGATAACAGGGATAGGGGATACATCACCCTCGAAAATGGGGGTGTGATCAGGAGAAGATTGCAACGGTGTTATTGTCGTGTCAATCGGAGGAACAAGGTGTGGGGAAACCATAGACGCCTCATAATCTGAAGGGCCCTTAGGTGAGCCCCACGCTTCTGGTATCCCAGTCGTGGCTGGACATAAATGAGTAAGATGACTTCCTTCACAAGTCCTACAAAGGAATTTAGGCTTACGTTTGAGGTGTCTGGGATTCTCAATGCCCCCAGTGTCGTTAACGATGACTGGTGACATACTATCAACATGGCAAGCAAAGGTGGGAGAGTCATCTACTACATGGTATACAGAGGTTGGATATGTGGAATTGATATGACTCGTGGCGACTAAAGTGGTGCCCCCAGCATGACTAGTAGCGGTTGGGTACGGGTTGTCAACATAACCTGTAGAAGTTGTCGTCCCATCTCCAACATGACTAACAGAGTTTGGTGATGGAGCTCCAGTATGACTGACAGTGACTGGACTAGCGGTGAATTGTGGCATTTGATGCCAAGGTCCAGGGAAAAATTGACTTTGAAACATTGCAGGCCAGGAAGGGTCCTCGTTTACCCCCTGTCCCTGTCCAGAAAGGTAGTATCCTTCGTTTAATTGATTCAAAGAAGTTTGAATGGGCATCATCACCGAAGTCTGCAAAGAGACGTAAGTATGATAGGGACTATTCAAGTGAGGATATATGTTGCCCCCTTGTGAAGGGGTCTCATGAAGCGAGTAGCCTGAACCGTAAGACCGATTCTCCCCATATGAAACACCCGGGGATACATGAGGACTCACCATGGAAAAAGTGTTCAAAGGAACCAACATGGAGGATGGAGGATACATGGATGGAGTGTAGTAGGTAGAATAAGCACCCATCTAATTATTGGCTCCTGAAAGATCATAACCAGGATTGGATCCGTAAGAGGGGAGGTTCCAACCTCCCGTTGTAAAGGAAGGTTGAGGGAAAAGACTCGTATCAAATGAAGACATAGGTATTGGGGCCATGGTGCCCCGGATCCAATGCTAGGATTCATATAAGTGGACTAGGGAGAGGATTGCAAGGGTGAAGGCATATCAACGAGAGAATGACTAGAGACCCAATGTGCAGACTGAGTACCAAAGTTTTGCATACCACTATAAGAAACAGGAGGATTCATCCCCATGAACTGAGTGGGCATCATGGGGTGAACAGTAGTAAACAAGGGAGCCAAAGGGACTCCACTATCCATAATGAGGACTCAGTATAGGCTCTTAAGGCCAACTAGTAATCAAAAAGCACACCAAAAGTCAAACGGATGTATGCATGCAAATGGGGTAAAGTGGTTGAGTGGCCTCCCTCCCTAAAGAAGGTATGTCTCTGCCAAGAGGGGCCTGAGACTCCCTTCTAAATCTCAGAGGTAACAGAATCAGTTATAAGGGCCCTCATGGGCTTAACAACCAGTCAGTCAGATCCCCCCAGAGAGGTAATCCTCCATAAAGGTTGTGTGTTGTCTAACCCTTATCTGACCCAGGGTACCTGCAGAATAACCCTTGCAAGTAACCTATGAGACACCTAAGTCAAGCAACTAATAAACCATTGTACAATTGATGCACAGGTGAGCAGTCGTAAGTCAGGTCCACTGTATGGGCAGGGTAGAGAAGCCCGAAACCTTGAAAGCATCACCTCTCATGGAGGTAAAGGCACTAACAAGATCCCCAGATATGAATAGATCCCCAGAAATATCTCTGACACTAGGAAGGTATCAGGGGGATATCCCTTCAACCAACTTCGTGCGACCTCGTGATTAACTCCAGTGTGAGCGGAGCCTCCTGATCTTACCAATTATACAATGGATTTCTCCACTCCCTGACTGAGACACATATGTTAATTCAATTGACTTGGAGAAGTTTACTCACAAAATCCTATTCCAAGGCACTAAATCCTAGGCTATTTTGTACACCCTAGAAAATAAAATTGTTACTAGTAAATTTTAAATTATAGCATTGATTTTATGGTTGTGATTACTCAAAAAGGTATGGTGATGAAACTCATGGTGTTATGACTCTACAAGAAAGTAAATATGAAAATAATGCAAAGTCCTAACTTTAAATTTTAATGTATGATATGCTCCTAAAAGCGATGCAATTTTCAAATTCAACTCTGCAATTCAGAAGTAAAAATGCAATCTTTCACTGTATGCACTAAGATAATGATAAAAACTCAAAAGACAAAAATGCCAAGCAATGCAAAATGCCTATTTTTTTGGTATTTTCAATATATCGAAACTGAAAATGCATGGACTGAAAAGTAACTTGATATATATCCCTACTGTGTATAAAAGAGAGATAACTCAAGAAGGATATCAAGCAATGAAACACCCAGCCCAATGTACAAGGACAATAAAAATGAAAAAATGAAGAGAAAAACTTCGCCCAAAAACTCAACCAAAAGAGGGTTTCCTGTCATCCCACGGGAACTCAACAGGCACTACAGGGACCTAAGAAGGCTCAGCAAGCATCAAATCCCACCTAGCAAACACCAGACCAAGCAAACAGGCAAGGAAAAAGGGTGTACGCGATTTTTTGCGCAAATAGAGCGTATATACACAGCGTGCAGTGAGATAGCCTATGTGTATACGCAACTGTCAAGGCAAAAGGAGTGTAAATGCTTTGAAACAAGGCCATGCAAAGGAGAAAGGATGAAAACTCAAACCCAAAGTGAACAGGAGCTGTCAAGCAATGTTACGACAAGAACCACAATAGAAACGAGAGTAATCTAAGGAGAAAAGTACTTCAAACCCTAAGTAAGAAGATTCATCCCCAGTATGGTCGCCAATTCTGTTACGAGGAAAATATCTCTATGGCTAGGGTGAACCACAACAGACAAGTATGACTGCAGAAATCAACTCAATTCCATCATATGCTATATAAACTAATGTGCAAGAGAGATAAGAATGAGGCCTACCTCGTCCAAACGTTTGATGATGTCCACCGTTGAGCACTTCAACCAAAGCTTTATACCTGCAACAAGTTCTCAACAAACAAGCAGAGCAAGCATATAGTGATAATATAAAATGTTAGCACATTAGATAGCATAATCCATTAATATACAAAAAAACATTCCCATGGATAATAACTCATATATTTGCAAGATATCAATTGGACGGGAAAGAAGTATTTTTATTAACAAATGATCAGAAGAAGTGAAAACATTACATACTTCTGTGTCGGCACGGTTCGGAACCGAGAAACCAAGTTCCTTCCAGCTGGGCCTCCACCACTTCAATCCTCCACCAAAGGCAAGCTCATATAAGGGAGACTAAGAGGTTCTCCATCAATAAGGGAAGACCTTGGGGGCTAAACACTATGTTCAAACTTAAAGGACAAAGGGATGCAAACTCAATATGAAGTAATAATTTCTCCAGAGTAACTTTCCTCTCAAAGTTGAATTCTCTCTTGTTTTCCATAGCTCGGAATTGGCTTCTTTATAGCCTTCAAAATGCAACTAAAGGTCGGGTCAGAAGGTTTCCAGTTTATGGAAGGCCAAGGATTAGATATCTCCTGTCCTGACATGGAAACCCGACATTTAATTTTGATTTTCTGGCACAAATCCTGATGTACGCGGGTTGTAGTGGAGCAGTCAGCGTATACGCTTGTTGTATAGCTTGAAAGGTGCGTACAAGTGGAAAAATATTTATTTTTGTCTCTGGATTTATCAATCAGGGAAAGTAAGTCTACATGGGGGAATAGAATAAGGCCCTCTCTGCAAGATTGCATAGGGTGAGGCAAATCTTGCTCTAATAATATCCATCACAATATTTTCGGTATTTAATGAAATGATCATTTAAAGTTCTCTTCCATATGTTGTCCATATTTCTTGTCTCATTTATGTGGATATTGTTTACTTTCTTGATTAATGTTGTGATGGAAATGTAAGTATTTATTTGTCATACTCATTTGGTTTATGAATTATGTAACATATTGTATATAATCTTTTTGGAAGATACATGGTCCCAATCTCTTGTATTGCTCTAAATGTGAATATTTGTTTTTGTTAAAATATTCTATGTGCTCATTTTCCCATAGACAATAACACTATTGTCACCCAACCATAGGCACGCAGCCACCCTCGAGCACCATAACATTTTCTAGATAGAATTATTCTGGAAGTAGCACTAGAATTAACAGATAACCAAGAGAGTGCATATTTCTCCGAAGATATCTCACTAGACAGAAAGTCCCAAAGCCACAAAACAAGAATAATACTCAGTTGTATCAGTTGCAGTTGCAGCAGCTACAGTTTCACTTACCAAGAATACTACCAAGAAATATCGCAAAGAACACCACCAAGAGATACTAGAAGGTAGGGCGCACATCTTAGGCTAGATGGCGCTAGAGAGAGAGACCAAGAAACACACCAGAGTATCCACCTTCCTATCTTGCAACTGCAGCTCCAAACTTGCGCTATCCTTTACTGAGAGAGTGAGTGAAGTGAGTGAGTACAAATGAGCCAGATCATCTCTTATTTATAGTGATTCTTGTCACTTGTATGGGCCAACTTGTCCTTTTAGAATCTAATACTTTAATATTAATTCTTTTACTGAGCTGACTTATCTTCTAGGGTTTCTACACATCTGTTTAGGGTGTCTCTTGATTCTGGAATATTCTATTCTATCCAAAGGTTACACATGGAGGTTAATACCTCCCGCAGCTACCATAATATCAACATTTTTCAATAAGCCTAGTCCTTCTCAAGTTTTGTTCATATTTTTGTATATAATTTAAAAAAAAAAAAAAAGAGGATTATCACCTCTATAAAAATGTAGGGGGATTCATGTCCTCGTGAGGTTGACATTAAGACCATAAAACAGTCTTTTAGATCAACAATGGCATTCCATTAAGTCATTATGCCAACAATATCTCCCAACATCCTTCTCATGATGTGTTTCTTTGTCATGGATCCACTTGACTTGTGTCATTGAATTCCAATTTTCATGGATGTATATCAATGTTCAAATCCTTATTAGGCTTTGGAAGAAGAGAAACAATGCATTGTTTAATGAAAATGCCTCATCACACATCTTTCTTTGACATTAATGGCACATTGATATGTACCAATTTTTTAATGCAGATCATAGTGCTAACCCATAAAGTGCAATTAGAAATGGAGAATTTACAGTGGTTTCTTGACCATTCGCATGAATCCCCATGCACTAAGCAGAGTGCCAATTGACCCCTTTGGCCCAACTGGCTCAAGTGGCCCTCGAGGCCCATATAGCCCACCAAGGCAAGTTGGTTCTACAAGTTCCCATCATGGTAGGCCCCACTAGTAAGTAGGTCAAAAGGTACACAAGGCATGAGCATGACAGACACTAGTCAAAGGCCCAACACACAACGACAAGCAATTCTCAACACTAGCTACTCGAAGGTGTCCAACGCTCAAAATCTCCAACTAAAGGGTGAAACCAAATACACCATGTTTATGTCTACCTTCATGTCCTGTGTTATTTCCCTACCCTGGATAACCACGACCAACCTACCCCTGCAACTACAGTGGTCACTTCTTAGTGCTTTTTCACTTGAGCATATGCCCTTTCTCTTATTATGTCTCTGGACAGTTTGATGTTTTTTATGTTTATGGATAGTGTGATGCAAGCTCTATTTGAGTGGGTGTTTTGGTCGAAACGAGCCTACACTTTTGTTTTTAGGACTTGCATGTAGAGGTTTTGTTTGCAATTCACCTTTTTGTATTAAATCCTTGTATGTATTTCTCTTGTTAATAATTAAGAAAATAGATATTGTGTACAAAGTCGTGTACATATTTTCAAATTTCCTAAACGCACTTGTGGAGGTTGCATTCATAGCCCACTTTTTGTATTAAAACCCTACATGTATTGCTCTTATATATATATATATATATATATATATATATATATATATATATAGCAGTTGAATATTAACTTAAAAACAATGAATAAATAAATCTAGAAATAAACTACCCTATAGTGAATGCAAATGTGTTTAATATCAAAACATGAACTTCAACATCTACATTGTGCCTCATCAAGCCAAAAAAAAAAAATGAATCCAGAAAAATTCTAAATCATTTAATTGAATCTCCACTACAATTATCACCCCCTCCCCCAACTTGTAACCCCCTCACAATAGCATCCCTTTAAACACAATATTTTATCAATCAAAAAATCTTTATTGAGTTAGTGTGTTTGGCTAAGAAATCAATAACCAATAATAGCAATATGTTGTAACAAATAAGCAATTATTTTTTCATACCTTACCAAAACAGTGGCTTGTCCTTTTAACTCCTAAAGATTAGGTTCATTAACCAAAAATATTTCCTTCACCTAACTAGCAAGCTTGTGACGAGGTCACCTAGACATTCTAGCTCTAGTACCTAGTTTAGGGGATAGTTTCCATTGCACTCCCCTCAAGTTCCCAACTCAAATCTTGTAGATAAGCATCCATCACCAAGACTCTCCTTTCCAATAGGGATAAAATCACCTTAGATGTTAAAATGAATTCACAAAGGAGCACCCAACATCACCAAGGATAGTCCAACCAAGGCATCTTCACCTTATCTATCCTTCGGAAAATATCATCCAGCTCAACATTGGTGGTTTCACAATAAATGGCAGCGCTGCAAGTTTCTCCTTTGATTCTAATGCAGATTGGGATTAAATTATTTTATTAACCTCTACTCATGACCCATCCAGCCTCCACTACTACAAGAGTGTTTATTATTTCAAGAGGTGCTCTACAACCCAATATTGGAGAGATGTTGTCACGTAACATACCTATATATATATAATGGTGGTGGTGGTTAACGTCTACTGAGGAACAACAAACGAAGGAAGAGCAAACTCTCTCTACAACCAGTTGTATTTCCTTTTTTGCATTAATAAATATTGGTTTGTTGTAAATATGTGGGTCACTTTTAGGGTTCTCTTTCCCTCTATACCTCCCCCTTGCTTTGGCTCTACGCTTAAGTTTTGTTTTGGGACTAACAGTGATCCACACAAAGTCTCTTTTTTTCTCTCCCTGGTGGCCTTCAAAATACTATTCAACTACATCTATATATTCTACTCATATGTTCTACTCTCCATAAGTTTTGTAACATACCGATGCAGAACATATATGTGGTGAGTCAATAAGTGCAGAACATATATGTGGTGAGTCAATAAGTTAACATTTGTTATTTTACAAACTTCAATATACGACAATATGAGTCAATAAGTTAAATTTTAGTGCACTTGTCCCATTGGTTAATGAAATATACTATTACAATCCCATGTTAATGTTGAACCTCTAGACTGAGAAAATGTTGCAAAAACAACAATCATCCTTCACTTTGTTTCCAACTATCCAATAATTCATGTAGGAGTTGACAATTATGAAATTGCACTATGGCTCATGTGTTGCAACGTCTCATTTGTGTATTATGCATGAAGTTTAGGAAGGTACAAATGGATCTATCACATTCCAGTCTAGTGATTAAAAAATTGGCATTTAACAGATTTCGTCTTTTTCCTAATCAATAGAAAAAATGACAACATATTTATAATAAAATTAAAATTAAATTAAAAGGCAAGCCACTTTCATATTGGAATTTATCACATTGGCATTTTTCATGGTCAATATAATATGAAAATGACCATTGATTTATAATAAAATTAAACTCAAGCCATTTTCTCATTGTTATAAAAAACAAATCCTATTGTTTAAAACTAAACCCAAGCCATTTTCTCATTGTTATCGAAAAATAGAAAAACCATGTCTGAGTATTCTCCCATACTTCAAAGAATTGTGCACTTCCAAGTGGTAGCCTCATTAGCCAATCCCAAGGTGACTCTCATTAGTCAGTTTCAAGGTGAAATGACAAGTGTTTTTGAAGAGGATAATTATGGTGGAAAACACTATGATTTAAGAATGTTGCAGGGGCATTAAATTATATATATTTGGACTTGTTATCCCCTAGCCTAGGGATAACTAAGGAGATTATGTCTCAAGGCCCACAGGTCCTGGACATGGATTATCGAGAGCCATATTGACTTGAGCCTGGCCCTGGAGGGCCCATCCTTCTTCTTCAGCACCTCCATTCAATCAGCAGCAACAGCATCTATCCCATCGGCCTGGTCCTGAAGAAACAGTGGGTCTTTCTCCATGAGGTAATGAGTTCGGGTATCATGGTATGTGTTACTCTGATTCTCAAAGCATTTGAATATGTGCATTTAATTCTATTTTTCTTCATGACGTGTGCTTGGACTTTATGCCTTTTGACTTGTCCATACATGGGGGGATGACAGAATGCCCTAGCAAGTTGGTTCCCTTAGGAGTGAGTTTCCACTGGGTGGGTTCATGAAAAGTCATCGTCTATTCCCACCATACTTATCACTTTTCATCATCTTCCCTCTCATCTATCCCCTGCATTTGGTTCGGGCATTGGGTTTGCCAAGCTAGTAAAGGGTTGTACCTTGCCCTGTGGGAAGAAAGGGCTAAAGGCCCAGAGGGTAAAATTAGTTGGCAAAAGATCAAACCTTGAGATGCTTGCCTAGGGATCCCCGAGAAAGCAATAAAAGGCTTCTCAGCAAGAAAAAGGGGGGACCCATAAAAAGATAAAACTCAAGACCTAGTTGGTGGATAGGGGGTCTCATGAGGAGCCAGTCTATTAGGTCCATGGGCATGTAGCGGTATGACACTACTATTCCTCTGGCCACCATGTCAGGGTAGTGGATCTTGGTGGCATAGCCAATAGAAAGGGGGTCTCATCACGAGCCAGCCTTCTCATCTCCGTGAAATGCTTGTGAGTAACACTGTCACCACTAGTCACCACGCCAGGGCAGTGTCCCCTATCTATTCTCTTGAAAGAAAAAGAAATAATATAAAAAAAGTAAAAAGGCATTGAATGGGCTAGGAAACATTTGCATCTGTGACAAGGTACAACTCACCCTCTTCAGAGGCACCCACAGGTAAGCCCTACATTTCCCTGTCATCACTACACCCCTTGCCCAAACATCCCCATACAATCTCATGCACTTACATGACCTAGATTGGTCTTCACCCAGAAACATCCAACACCTAAGGAGAATTATCCCAATAGGACTTCCTGAAAACCCTCTCCAAACCTGGCTTGTAGAATAGCATAACGTCTTTGAGCACTTGTCTGGGAAAGGGGGGTTTTATGCACATGTTTAGGTAACTTGATTATTAGATGTGATTGACATTGCTATGATCCATGTGACTTATGAGCCCATGGAGGGTGTATTTTTTGTTGTTGCGAGACCACGCTCGACGAACAAGTACATATGAGGAGATGATTAGCTCGGACCTCCATAAGGCTAAAATCCCACCAAATGGATGTTGAGACCCCAGCCAAGGGAAGACATATACCAGAGGCTTGCACCGGAGAGAGACGAGGATGTTCCACCAGAGACATCTTGGCAGGCATGGACCCAAGGGGGTCTTGCCCTCCCACCATGATGTTGGCCCTTGAAGGCCCTTGACGTGATCATTCAGAGCCTTGACGTCACCTAGTTGAGGTATCCAGCTTGAGGACGTCTTTGGTTGGCACGTGTGGTAGTTCCTGAGGGGTTTTGAGCCCCAACGTTTCACTTGGAGGGCTAACGTTCCAGCAAGAAGGATAATGTCACCCTAGGAGGGGCATAACGTCACCCTAAAAAGATAAAATTAGGGTTTTATTTGACAATTTTGTGTAAAATTGGATTTTTCATGTATATTGGCCATGTCGACCTTTTTGACCTAATTTTGTAATTAAAGGTCATTTGGATTGTATAAATAAGGGATTTATCCCTTGTATTTTTTCATCATTCTTTCACTCACACAAGTGAGGTCTGAAATTCAGCCTCTTTAAGGCTTATTGGCTGAAATTAAGTGGTGCGCAACTCTTGGAGGAGGCTTGTCTTGGTGTATTTTGGCATTTTCTTGGTGGAAAGTCTTCAACTAAGGCATTTGATAGATTATTCTTGGTGAATGTAAGTGAAATTATGCAATTCTTCTTTCTTTTGAATGGTTATAGTATTTTTACTTTGCATTTACTAAGATCATGAAATTGCTAGTATAAAACCCTAGGAGATTAAGCATATGTTATTGTCCTTATCTCAATAGCTATCCACCTACAAGATTTTGTTACAAAACCTATCCATTGAAGTATGTGCTAGAGTCCTACCATTGTAGCACTCTAACACCCTTGCTTCATCAAGCTTTTATTTATCTCAAACTTGAGCTAAAGAAGAAGGAAAATCGCTAGGGCCTAGGGTTACCTACTTCCTAGTAGTCGTTTTCCTTCTAGGGTTTGGTGATTGAGGCCTTGGGTTACCAACACCTCAATCATTTTCCCTCTTGTCTCTAGTTCACACATTATCATTTGTTTCTTTCAAGATTGTTGCTGCAAAAGTGACTCCATTGTCCCTAAAGACACTTGTTATTACCTCATACTTGGTTGATTGATCATAACAACCCCAAAACCTTTTACCTCAAGCTATTTACTAACTATTCCTAATCCTAGAATAGACTAATTTACTAACATACTTCTTGTTGTTACAAAACTAAGCTACAGCCATATATTACAGCAGTAAAAGCTCCTGAAAGCAATTATTAAAGTTGATTTTTACATTGCCTTATTAGCTTCTGACCAGTGCTAGCATATTGTTATTATTAGGTTACCATTTTTTGTCATTTAGAAGCTTGTTTAAGGCATAAATTGTGAAGTTATTATCATATATACATGGTTGTTATAAATTTATGTTTGCTTCATCTTATATCAACTTATTGTTTTTATTGAAAAGTCCAAGGTTTTACGAAGCACTAACATCAATTGTTACTTGCAAAATAGTGTTTTCTTGTTGTCTTGTTGTCTTGTTCTCAGTAGGTACACTTAAGCATATATTGCTTCATATTGTTAAACCTTTGGGACTTTCTGATCGGTGTGACTTATGAGAGGGGACAAATTTTCTTGATACCTTCGCTTTTTCCTTCTCAAACCCCCAGGTCACCGGGGACGTCTCCCCTAGGCTTTCATCCCTAAAGAGAAAGAGGTGTCTTATTTAGGTGGCAGTGATAGGACAACCTCCAGTTACGCCAATTTACCGTCCACTTGCCTTTGGCTTTTGGGCATGTACAAATTGTGCGATATTATTTTGGCGTCATTGTCAGGGAACACTGAGTCAATATTCCTCAAGAACGATACCTTTTTGGTAAGCCTTTTTCCAAAAGCCTTTATCTTACAAAGATTACCTGGCGACTCCATTGAGGGTGATCCCCTCATCCCTTTGATAATTTCAAGAAAATTATCTGGCGACTCCACTGGCCTTTTCCAATGTGCCACCTTGCTCTCAATTTTGTGATATTTCCAAGTTATGGGATCATGGTGCCCTAGGAAAAAGTATATCTGACTATAGATTTTGAAAGTTTTCAAGGATACCCGCATTACTTTGATGCAAAATGGTTGAACAACTCTCCAAGATTCGGAGGCCTCCCAATTACTCACATTGTAGAGTTCTTTAAGTATATAAGCAAGATAGAATGGGGAGGAGAGGATATTCTGGTAAAATTATTCATACTTTCTCTGCCATATTTTTTGCAAGATTGGTTTAAGGGTTGTCGCGAAGATAGGGGTATATCATCTTTCGTAGACCTCACCAATAGGTTTATTGAATTTGTTAAACCACGATGCCAGACATATGAAGATGCCCTTCAAAATCTCACAATAGCCTTAGAGAACGAAGGATTCACCACTGGGATTCTAGAAGATCTCAGGGATGTATACCATACTCAATACCAAGAACCCTCTAATATAGAAGGAGAGATTTATGAAGAAAATTGGCAACCCCTTGAAGAGGAGCAAGATTTTTCCCATGATTTGATAGAATACAGTGAAGATTTAACTAGAGAAGTGAATTATGAGGATGAAGCACTAGTAACCGCTCCTCCATCTGATGAAACTCTCTGAGATCCTATTTCTCCTGCACAAGATGAAGAAAATGAGGTGAGTCATTTTCTTTTCCAGTTTTTTGATGGCACTTTTTTCTATGATTCAAAAGGTGAAGAAGTAAAGGAACCCTTGGAAGAGCTAGCTCCTTCATTTTTCGATGAAGATGAAGAGATGAGTCTTGGTGATGATGTACTGGACCCTCTTCCGTTAGATGAATTCATCCAAGACATTGATGCTCCTACACAACAAGTGAACACGATAAGTTATTTCCCTTTCCAAGATTTTGATTTGGAAAGTGAAGAAGTACTAGAGGAGCCCTTGGATGCATTAAATCCCTGATAATATTGATGAGTTCATATATGTTGGAAGACGTAAGTGGGATGTGATTGGTTCTAATGAAGATCCCATTTATGATATGGAAGGACATTTCCAAATGTTGCATTTACAACTATCATATGAGGTTACTAATGATTTTGACATTTGGCAACAAGGAAATGATATAGTTACAGACATCTCCAGGGGTGACCTAGTTCTATTTTCTCTTGATGGTTTTCGGTCATACCTTGAAGATTTTGATGAGTATTCATTTGAGCACTCGGATTTATTCTATGAAGAAAATTATCAACCATCGTTGTGCTCAGATCTTAATAGAGGTGAGGACATTGCTTGCCCAAAGCATGGTACTTGTGACAAGGCTCTCCAACCCCCTTGGATTACTTTACCTCGCTATGTCACTAAGGGTGTAGTTGGGAAACATGTCCCTTGTCTTGATTTTTCTCCAGGTCAAAGCCTACGTTTAGAATTCAAGGGTTGTTTGAATACCTTAAGAAGAATTTTATTATCTCAGTCTTTCAACCTTCCCTTAAATTGTCAATCACCCTCTAGGTTCCTGCTAGTGTCATCCCAGACCTCAGGATGTGAAGATGTCCAAGGTAGCCAACTTTCAGATTCTTTGAGTCAGTCTTTTGAACCTTTGATTTTTCATGATTCCATCCTGAGATGGATTAAGCATTTTCCTAAGAGTGTGAATTGGCAAAATTTTGTCCCTCCCTCCCGCCTCCATGAGCTAGACTTTATGATTTCCAATGATACAATACAATTTCTAACTCATGTTATTTTTGTGCTTCACTTATCATTGTTTTGGTTTATGATGAAGCACGGAGGCAGGTATTTTGAGACATTGCTAGGATGGTTTCACTCACTATTTGAGTACACCTAGCATTCAACCAAAAGGTAAGTACAGGTAAGTAGGTAGGCATTTGCATTCATTGTATATACCATGTGCATATCATATTAAGAGTAGTGTAGTTGTAATTTCATTTCCATTTGTATATATGATGCTTACTTGTATTTCATTGTATCATATATGAGTCAGGGGTGATATCACCACCCCAAATGATTACTCATCAATTTAGTTGAGATCTAGCAGGTCACAGGGCATACCAGAGATGTTGAGGTTCTCATGCACTCTACGATGAGCACATGTCATGCACTCTACGATGAGCACATGTCCCCGAGTTGGAGCCAGATGTTATCCCCTAGCCTAGGGATAACTAAGGAGATTATGTCTTGAGGCCCACAGGTCCTAGACATGGGGTACCGAGAGCATGGGTCTTGCTCCATGAGGTAATGAGTTTTGGTATCATAGTAGATGTGATTGGCATTGCTATGATCCATGTGACTTATGAGCCCATGGAGGGTGTACTTCTTGTTCCAGGACCACACCCAACAGACAGGTACATATGGGGAAATGATTAGCTCAGACCTCCATAGGGCTAAAAGCCCACCAGATGGATGTTGAGAGTTGAGACCCCATCTAGGGCCAGACATATACCAGAGGCTTGCACCGGAGAGAGAGGAGGATGTTCCACCATACACATCTTAGCAGGCCTGGACCCAGGGGGGTCTTGCCCTCCCACAATGACGTTGTCCCTTGAAGGCCCTTGACATCATCATTCAGAGCCTTGACGTCACCCAATTGAGGTATCCAGCTTGAGGATGTCTTTGGTTGGCACGTGTAGCAGTTCCTGAGGGGTTTTGAGCCCCAACATTTCACTTGGAGGGCTAACGTTCCAGCAAGAAAGATAACGCCACCCTAGGAGGGGCGTGACGTCACCCTAAAAAGATAAAATTAGGGTTTTATTTGACAATTTTGTGTAAAATTGAATTTTTCATGTAAACTAACCATGTTGGCCTTTTTAACCTAATTTTGTAATTAAAGGTCATTTGGATTGTATAAATAAGGAATTTGCCCCTTGTATTTTTTCATCACTTTCACGGGTCTGAAATTCAGCCTCTTTAAGGATTATTGGTTTAAATTAAGTGGTGTGCAACTCTTGGAAGAGGCTTGTCTTGGTGTATTTTGGCATTTTCTTGGTGAAAGTCTTCAACTAGGGCATTTGCTAGATTATTCTTGGTGAATGTAAATGAAATTCTGCAATTCTTCTTTCTTTTGAATGGTTATAGTATCTTGACTTTGCATTTACTAAGATCATGGAATTGCTAGTATAAAACCCTAGGAGATTAAGCACATGTTATTGTCATTATCTCAATAGTTATCCACCTACTAGATTTTGCTAGAAAACATATCCATTGAAGCATGTGCTAGAGCCCTACCATTGTAGCACTCTAACACCATTGTTTCATCAAGTTTTTATTTATCTCAAACTTGAGCTAAAAAAGAAGGAAAATTGTTAGGGCCTAGGGTTACCTACTTCCTAATAATCATTTTCCTTCTAGGGTTTGGTGATTGAGGCCTTGGGTTACCAACACCTCAATCATTTTCCCTCTTGTCTCTAGTTCACAAATTATCATTTGTTTTCTTCAAGATTGTTGTTACAAAAGTGACTACATTATCCCTAAAGACATTGGTTATTACCTCATACTTGGTTGATTGATCATAACAACCCCCAAACCTTTTACCTCGAGTTATTTACTAATTATTCCTAACCCTAGATTAGACTAATTTACTAACATACTTCTTGTTGTTACAAAAGTAAACTACAGCCATATATTGCTACAGTAAAATCTCCTTAAAGAAATTATTAAAGTTGATTTTTATATTGTCTTATTAGCTTCTGACAAGTGCTAGCATATTGTTATTATTAGGTTACCATTTTTTGTCATTTTGAAGTTTGTTTTAGGCATAAATTGTGAAGCTATTATCATATATACATTGTTGTTATAAATTTATGTTTGTTTCATCTTATATCAACTTATTGTTTTTATTGAAAAGTCCAAGGTTTTACGAAGCACTAACATCAATTGTTACTTGCAAAATAGTGTTTTCTTGTTGTCTTGTTCTGGGCATGTACACTTAAGCATATATTCCTTCATATTGTTAAACCTTTGAGACTTTCTAATCGGTGTGACATGTGAGAGAGGACAAATTTTCTTGATACCTTCACCTTTGCCTTCTCAAATCCCCAGGTCACTAGGGACGTCTCCCCTGGGCTTTCATCCCTAAAAAGAAAGAGGTGTCTTATTTAGGTGGCAATGATAGGACAACCTCTTGTTACGCCAATTTACCATCCACTTGCCTTTGGATTTTGGGCAAATACAAATTGTGCGATGACGAGCCTAACAACTCCATGTATTTTCTAAAATTTAAAAGTTTTTTAATTAAAAAAATTAATTTTAATTAGTTAAATACATTTATGTTAATTTAAAAAAAAAATCTATCAATTTAACAAAACTATAAAATTGAAAGCAATTAAAAACTCAAAAAATTTATAAATCCACCCAAACCATAAAAATTATAAAATATAACATGAAATAATCAATATTAATCACGTAAAGATGTAAACCATGAAAAAATCAAATGGGTAAATCAAATGGGTAAAATATCTAATGTATTGATGGTTGGTCTTAAAAGTTGGTCTTTAAACTCTATTAGCTATAGGGCCAAATAGTGATGAGTTGATTCAATAGACTCATCATAATTTGCCCCCTAATGTCATAATTTGCTAAACTCAATATTCCATAGAGAATTTACATTAATTACCAAATTTATGCAATTCAACTGCTTAAATGCTTGTCATTTACAACAATAAAGACTTTGGGTAATTTAACTGCTTAAATGCTTGTCATTTACAACAATAAAGACTTTCAGTGGCATAATTCGTAAACAATGCATATAATCATTATGTTATAAATAAAAAGCATCAATTTTAGTTATGAGAAATAACACAAAACAATTGGTTGCATTGATTTTAGTAACTATATAATCGATAGGCATCATATAATTGCATTGATTTCAACAATGATATAATGTAAAACAATAGGGTGCATTGATTTTAGTGATCATAGAAAATGATTTAAAACAGTGAAATAGTTGTATCGCTTTCAACAATGATATAATTCATAGGCATCAAATAGTTACATTGATTTTAATAAGGATATAAAGTAAAACAATTGGATGCATTGATTTTAATGATATAGTGGAAGAATCAAGTATTGCATTGATTTCAACAACAATATAACACAAAACAATAAGATGCATTTATTTCAATGATGATACAATGAATAATTATTTAAAGCAATCACATGATAACAATTATTTCAGCAACGATATAGTGCAAAACAATAAGGTGTATTGATTTCAGTTATAATACAATGAATAATGATCCAGTGCATTAATTGAAGAAATTATTCCAAGAAAATTGATCCAGTGAATTGATTTCAGCGTCAAGATAGTACAAATTATCAAGTGAAATGACTTTAACAATCACATGGTGCAAACCAATTTCAAAATACTTATTATGATGTTGCAAAAGAGATTCATGGTCGATAAACTCAGTCCACTTTATTTGCTTCGATGTGATTTCTCTGTTAGTATTTGCATATTAAAACCATTATACTATCAAGATATAAAATTTATAGAATGCATTGATATATACAATGTAATAAGACCAAAAACATGCAATAGAATGTAAATAAAATTATGAACACACAAAGTTGGAGAAAAAAAATATTCATATTGGAAAGCAAGAGAGACAAGGTATGACCTTCACTGCAATATCTTGAGTTAAAGGCTTGAATGGTCTTCGAAATCAACTTCATTTCTCATATGATTAATGTGAAAAGATGGAAAAACTAACAAGTGTTGAAGAAGACAAATTGAGATTAATCATTACATAATCTATTTGTTATTTATCGTATACATCATTGAACATTGTTACTTTATTACTATTCACCTTAATCTTCATGTCATTTTACTTTATTACTATTCGCCATGTTACTTTATTACTATTCACCTTACTATTCACCTTAATTACTATTCACCTTAATCTTCATGGGCCTTCTTGATAGTACTATCTAGATTAAAAATGACACTGTAAATTTCAAAGGATCAAATTCCTCTAAAACATATGCATATATATAATTATGATTGTCTAAAGTTTTGATGCCACTGCCCACCACTAAAACCAGCCTGGATCCATCTTGACTCTGAATCTATCAAAGTGTCGAGAGGGATTAAATCCCTCGAAGTGCAAACCTTTACTTAGATTTTGCACTCTACAAAAGATTTGCACCTTGAAAAACTAAATCTATCTCAACACTTAATAAATCTGAAATTAAACGCTTGAAAAATCCAAAGTTAAGATGGATCTAAACTGGTTACTCCTCTCCTCTAATATAAGATTTATCTATACTTCATTGTTTCATTGTCTAAGGCTTACTTATTTGAATTTCCCCTATTGGACATTAATATAATTTTCTTCATTTTCTTTTTTATCCATCTCTATTCCAACACCCAAAACAGTGACAAGCAAAAGATAGAATCTTAAAACAGTTAGAAAACTTTAACCAGCAAAAGATAATCTTGCAGGGTCTGTAGTGTGCTATGCATATATTTCCCATTTATTTTTATCCCTGGATGAACCACCCTTGTTTTCCTGTTGGAGAGTTCCATATTCAACCTGTCCCTTCACTGAGCTCGCTAAAATTTAAAAGATGTTGGAGAAGTAAAATGGAATACAAAGAACGCAGTACTATAACAAAAAGATCAAACCGTCAAATGGCCAGAAGCACGTTACAAGTTCTATCCCCGTAGTGTCTCATGTCTGGACATTACTCCTAGCACTTTACTCACTTTGGTCTGTCGTATCTGGACCAAAGCAGTGCCATGGGGAAAAATAGAACCTTCAGCATAAAAAAGAAAAAAAATGTTTGAAGATTTGAATATGCCAAATATCAAGTTATCAATTGAGAATTCCCTGCATTGGTTTTGAAAATTTTCAAACAAATCTACGTAAAATATGCATATTATGGTGTGATTGGCATACCACCCAAAAGCGAACCGCTAAAGAATTTCATTACTGCATAAGAACTAATCACTTACTCCGGTCAATGGTTTTCTATATGGTAATTTGTCTAAAAATCATCTCAATTACTTTACTCCACATACTTCCCGCAAAAAGAAAAGGAAAATCAAGTGGCAGTAGGATGTCACGAACAATCCCAACAATGAATGGTTACTTTAATGTCAGAAGTCCATGATCCAATATTTCCTCGAAAACTACAAATAATATAATCTGGTAAGATCCAGAAATGGCTAAATTTGATCTTCAAGCACAGTGTCATGTGTATTGTGGATGATACATCAAGGCATACTTTCTTGGAAGTGTACGAAAAAACATCCATGCAAATCACATGTTACAGATCAGTAACTTTCAAAATACAACAGGGATGAAAGGGCACCTACAACCAACCATCACCAAGACTTCAAAATTCAAATCACTTTCTATAATGACGGCTAACTTCGGACCTCTCTTTTCTCTGTGTCTTATCAAGTGCAGCATGAGCCTCAGCCCATGCATGCCTTCTTTCTGGAGGCATATAATCTGAACTACCAGGACTTTGAATTTGAGGGGAATACCTGCCAGGGCTTGAGGATGAATACTGTAATGAAGTGTGAGGGGAATACTGTCCATAAGGGCTCCAACTATGCTCACCATGTCTGGAGTTTGTATGTGTGGCATGCATACCTCTTGGAGAATTGTCGTGAATAGGAGTTCTCCGTCCATTGTCAGATACAGACCTGTTTAGACTAGGGCTCCGAGGAAAGTGGTGGTATCTACTTGAGTAATTTGGACTGGGAGAGTTATTCCCTCCTATGCTTCGTGATGTGTAATCAGAACTGAAAGCATTATTTCCTACACGTTCAGTTCCTGGAGCTTGTTCATCTGGTGAACTGTTGTAGTCCCACGCCCTAGCTTGATCAACGCGGTGCCCTCTTGTCACTGAAGATGATGAACCTGGCGTTTGTTCAGAATCTGACTTGTCTGGACCAGAAAAAGAACTGGTCCAGAGCCGCTCATCTGCATTTTCAGGTATTGGAGCATTTATTCCAGGAAAGTGCACAGTCATCTTCGTTTTTGTTGATAACTTTGAAGGCTCATCCCCAACGATCTCTCCCTCTTCCTCCAGTTCCATATTTTCATCATCCATATAGATTACAATTCCCGAAGGCTCATCTGGCCCATCCGAATCTGCATCAATTTAGAAAACATCCAGAAAGTTCACATGTGAATTGCCTTACTCTTGTTTTTCAACCCATGTTCTATAATAATGATAAAATTGGATTATCACGCAAATGTTAAAAGACAGACTTGAAAATTGAAAGGAAGAAATAGCAACAAAGCCAGTTGTCTAACAGACATCTGCAAAGTTTCAAACCAATGAACATCAATGTTAGGCATGTTTAAGCAGCAGATCCAACATTCAGTAAAGGGAAACTCAAGGTGACAAAGAATGAGGATTAAACACCAACATAGCACTATTGAGTTTCTAAGGAGAAGCTTTCAAAGACCTTGTGTTTGAAAAGTTCCAATATTATGATATATACCTGAGGAACCTCATCTCAAGGACAATATGTGAACCTGACAAAGTTTGCCATAGAGGCCTTGAATAGACTAAAAAGTTGTGCACGAGGTAAGTTCATGGTCTAAACTGCAAACACAAATAAGGCCTCAATTGGCCCATGTTTCGGCACGCAATTCATTCAGAAAACACTGATCCACAATACTCCTAAGATATACCCCTTAGAAGGCCTGAAGTTACAACTTCCCATGAAATCTTAATCCAAATGTGGTGTATTCAATGACTAAAAGAAATTGTCCAAGGAAGTCTGACACATCTTTAGCACATCATCAGCCTCTAAGAGGAACTTTTGGGAAATTTTTACAATGGAGTATTTTCTCATTCTTCTGGGGATTTGCACACCTTTTCAAAATTTCTACCACCAACGAGGATATTTCAGATCTTTTTGTCATTTCAGGGCAATCTAAAATAGTTTTCATCCAGTTAGTTGCCAGCAAGGGATTACATGGAAAACAAAATGCATTTTCTTATATAATTAGAAACCTTTTTCTGGAGTGGAATCCCTGTAGTAAATTTAACAGGGTGTTTCCACTATGAAGTGTTGGAGTTTTGCAAAAGGTTCATAACTATACTTCAGAATGACAAATCACCAACAAGATTTTTTTTAAATTTAAAAGGGTTTTTGGCCCCAACAAGAACGTATTCCATCACAATGTATAGCATAATCTCATATACAAAAGATTTTAGCTTCCTTAATGAAATTGCAATATTTCTTATCTGATTATTCCGCTGTCAAATTGAGTATAATGTGTGAAATTATAAATCAAAACACAGCAACGCAATTGTTCAAAAAACATAAGGGCCTTCCCTCTGGGAAAGGCCCTGAGCAGAACTTATCTTGGCAATGATCAAGTAAGACCTGATATTTCTATCAAGACGAAATGTGAACAATCACAAATATGTTTTCCCATAACCTTGGATGGGAAGGCAACAAATATTGCAACTAGAGTTCATATCTAAGAAGTGAAAGCATGTACACAGAGCCAACCTTACTAAAATAAGATGTAATTTAAGCGACAATCCATTTTGTTGTACAACAATAGCAAGAGATAGTCGAAGCTCTTTTGATGGTGACAGTGTCAATTGCACACAGGGATGTGCAAAACCTAACCCTGAGACTAGAGAAGCAATAACAGCCATAACAGTGCTAATCATAGTTGCCAGGATACGTGGGTATGGGTACTGGTAACAGTAGGGTATGGATCTATGTTACCGGATCCGAACCCCCTTGATGATGGATCCGTGTATCCGTGTTTCGGAACCGGATCCGGATCCGCCCAGAAACGGCTAGGATCTGGATCTGCCCAGAAACGGCTAGGATCTGCCAGCAAGGCATTTCCATTTGCATCAGAAACGTATCCCTGTTTTTGGAAACGCATCTCGGTTTTTGTCAACCTCATACGCGCGGATCCGAAAGGCTTTTCAGTCTAATTTTAAGTTTATTCAAAAAATTCGCGAATTTGATAGGGTTGGCTGTGGTTTAGGGATTTGGCCCACGACTTTAGCATTTTGCCTACAGGAGTGGCCATCGATTGTCTGTCCCACGCATTGGCATTTGAGCAGAGGCAGAAGTTGCGCAGACTCCGGCTCGGGAAACACATTGGACGGAGGGAACGGGTCCACAGTCCACCGAGTCTGAATCATATTGTCACCTGTTACATTAATTGTAAACGTTTACGCATTTTTAAATGTTCATTATGCGTTAAATCAAAACCACATTTAACTTCAAAGGATTAAAGTCAATTTATGTTTTTGTAACTTCAAGTTTTGATGTAACTTGTGGTTTGATATGGTTTTGAATCTTGATTAAACTTCTCTAAATTTATTATGTGTTATTAGATTCATGAATGGTTTTGATTCTTAACTTTGAATATATTTTTTTTAAATTTAAAAATATTATTATATTTTTTTGTACGTGGCGTTTCCCCGTCGTATCCAGATCCTAGCTTTTCAAAAATCCGTTGGATCCTTGTCCGGATCCGTATCCGTTTCTTGGTAACTTAGGTATGGATACACCATTTTTGAAATCCAGATCTGGGGAGATGTGGGAGCACAAATACATCAACTGAAATGTGAATTAAAAAATTTCAAAATACAAATTCAAATTTCGAAATTTAGGTTTTAAAATCATAAAATAATGAACAATGAACACTAAACAATTGTCTATATCATAATATCCTGCATCAATCAAAGATAGGTATGTCCAATAAGAGTCTAGACTATAGTCTATTACAAAATAAATCTCTGAGAAAACCTTAAAGTTTAGACAGTTCATCTTCACAGCCAAAAATCAGGTCTCAATCTCAATATCTTCATCTTTTGATCGTGATGGTGTCAATTGCACACGATGTGCAAAACCTAACCCTAAGACTAGAGATGCAATAATAGTCATACCAGTGCTAATCATAGTTGCCAAGACACGTGGGTATGGGTACTGGTACCAGTAGGGTATGGATACTCCATTTTTGAAATCTAGATATGGGGAGACATGGAGGTACAGGTACATCAATTGAGCTATGAATTAAAAAAAATTCAAAATACAAATTCAAATTTCGAAATTTAGATTTTAAAATCATAAAATAATGAACAATGAATAATTGTCTATATCATAATATCCTGCATCAATCAAAGATAGGTATATCCAATAAGAGTCTAGACTACAGTCTATTACAAAATTAATCTGAGTTACAAAACTTTAGAGTTTAAATATTTCAACTTCACAGCCAAAAATCAGGTCTCCATCTCAATATCTTCATCACTTAGTTCAGAATCACTCTCTATGTTTTCTAAGTCCTCTATCAACATACTATCCAAGAAATCATCTCTCTCCAGCTTTCTTGAGGCTCAATTTTAATGGGAGGTAGATAAGTGAGGCCATCTCATTGCTACATGAATATTCTTTGTTACTAGTAGTTATGCTCTCCTCCAAGTTGATTTCCATTGTGGGGTTCCACCATAGGGTTTAGGTACAATTTTTTTCTTTTTCTAATTGAGAATTTTGTCTTTTTTTGATGTCTTTTTATGAAGGAATTGTGGAAGAAAATGAGGTGCTTGCAGGAGACGGCAGGGGAAATCAAGAGGCTTCAGGGAAACCTTTCTCGTGTCATCCCAGAAGTCTCTGCCCGACCTCAGGTGACATGTCTCCCCGTTACTATGGCGCTAATAGACTCTTACGAGTCTAAGTCGACCCCCATGTTTGAATCTACTCTTTGAGAAAACCAAGTTGAATTAGCGCCTTCAAATCTGACTCCCGCAAGTCAGATTGACTCGATGACTCTAATTCAAGAATCTTACAACTCAAACTCGGTCAGCTATCTATAAAAGCCATAGAAAAAAAAGAAAAGAAAGCAATCATTTTGATTATTTTTTGACTTGATTTCACAGTAGATAACCATCAGACCAATCAACTGTCTAGAATCCATGGCATCTTGCAGTATATAGTATCCTCTACATACTTGAGTTATTCTTGAAGATTTACATCATATGGGCATTGTAAACTTGCATATTAATGATATATACATTAATCTAGTGTATTTCTTACTTTTTAATTACCCGAACCAACTCCTGTGCTTTTTCCCAAATCAACTCCTACATCTTTCCCAAGTCCGAGTCAACTCTTACTCAATGACCTCAATGAGTCATTCTCAGAGTCTAGTATGGTAACTGTGGATTCTACAGAAGCTTCACCAACTGAAAAGATCGATAGCAACATAGAGTCAACAAACTTCAAAGTCGCATTACTAATTCAAAGGCTTTCATTGCATCTACATCATGATCTACTGCAAAGTTTATTTTGCAAACATCTTCACGTGGTCCTATTATCATATTGAAGCACACCCAGATGCACCTTTGAATGACTTTTTGTGTAACTTCTTTCATCCCACTAGCATCCCATTGAACATTGTGAGGCCCCTTACCATCGATTGGGGTATTAATACTCCAATAATTTTTAGAAATCATAAATGTTTGTATAAGGGTTACTTATAAATTAGTGACATGTGAGTTGTGACCAATGTCACATTTAGATGTTCAGGTTAGGGTGGCATGGTTAAACCACCATAACCAGTTGGGGGTGTTATAAATTCTAATGGAAAATGTTGCAAAAGGCGAGAGACATGTATTGCCTGCAGCATTAATAGTAAAAAATTACGTTTTAGTCTTCAAGCATCGTAACCACGGTGTCATAAATTCTAATGAGACGTGTTCTAAAGGTGCAAGAGATGTGTATTGACTGCAGCATTGATAGTAAATATCTCACTTATTTTCTCTCCACCATCATTTTCGTAAATGTGTGCACCCTAAAATTTTACATGGTATCAGACAATTTATCAGCCAGAGCATATGAAGAGTTAAAAGTATAATGAAGAGTTTTAGAGCCAAGCTAGAAGGAGAAAATGTTGTGTATATGCAGCATTGAAAGTGATCGTACATTGAAATTTAGACTTCAGTGGCTGCACATGAAATATGAAAGGAGGCAAGCTATTGAATATAGGTTTTTCTAAAAAAACATTTAATCCTGTTACACCTGATATTGTATGAGGATCCACATTGTGATTTCATCACATTGGTGTAGTTTGCTGCTGGTACCTTGGAGCTTTTGATGGACTTGGGGGATATACACCTTCAAGGAGCTTCTTCCCTCCTTGGCTTCTGATCATTTGATGGGGAGATCTTGGTGGAAGATGAAGATCTTATCTTCTTGGTGGATGGTGGTCATCTCATGGTTTTGGTGCTACTTTCATGTCTTGCCTGATGGATTACTCTCTTGACATATGGGTGTGTTATCCACCAAGTTACACTATGGTGAATTTCCAGCGAGCCGCCAAAGATTGAACATTATTGTTCAAAATTCAGAGTTCAGAAATTCAGCCGGTCAAAAAGACCACCTGGTTACTCTACATTTCCATAAAAAATTGTAATAA
>ML777853.1:1001079-1023122 GCA_009831015.1 Picea engelmannii | reverse complement strand
GACTACCCCCCTTGGCTTCGCTAGGAGTTGGCCTAGACGGAGGAGTTGAGGATTAGGTGACAGCACCTTAACTCTCACTTGCCCCCAAGGACACACCGAGTGGATTGAAGATTTCTTCCACGTCTCCCGGGTGTGTATAAGGCAGCAACAGGGTGCTTGTTATTTCATGTGTTATCTTCATGGAGCATCCTAGTGACTAGGTGTGGTGATTTTATGATGTTGGTTTGTCACTGGGAGGGGGTGTTCTACATGGTCCTCTTGTGTTGGATGTGTGATGGAGACATACTTGATGACTGAATGGGGTTAGCACTTTCTTATGTCCCCTTCTCTTATGATGTTGATGTGGTGGGGTGATGCATTTTTCCTTGGTGGAATTTTCCTAGGTGATATAACTTAATATTGTAACATTTGTTAGACATCACCTAGGGGGAAATTTGTTTGATGATGTTAGTAACTTAGTACCCTTGTTGATGTCCTTTTTCCTAAGTTTGAGTTAGAAAGTGGGGCAGGGTCTACATATATTTTTCTGAGCTAGCCTTTTTCTAAAGTTAGATGATGTATTGTGATGTTATAATCCCTTGGCGGTGCACCCTAGGTTGGACTTCATGTTTTGTTGGTATCAAGTACAACACTTTAGTACAGTGCATCCCCTCATTGGCACACATGTTCATGTTGATTTAATCATTTAGTGATTGTTTGGGGGTCAACTATGGTTATATGAGAGCACTAGCCTTCGTGCACACATGTTGAGAATGATTTAATCATTATAATGGCTACTTGATTCTATTGCTGAAGCGCCCTCTTTCATTTGGCACCCTTTTACAGTTGGAATGGTTTATTTGGAGGAGGCTTAGGATTCTTGATGGAGAGCTCCTCTCTTTGGCACAAATTCCAAGGCATTCATGCATTATTTACTTATTTTGGAGAGGATGGCACATGTTTCTAGGGCACACCTCCTTTGGTTGGTTGGATATCATTATGACATGGCATATGGAGATGTATTTTATTGCTTATTGATAACTACCTTTGCACACTTCTCTAGGTTGTTGTTCTCCTGTGAACATGGCTTGGGGAATCAGATGATGGATTTGCAAAACAACACATGGTTTTGGCACATGTATTGGAGTGTAACCACCCTTGGCACATTCTCCTAGGGTGCACTTGTTTTGGCTAATATTTTATTGTCGTGGCTTGGAAGAGGTGGCTCTATGGCACATTATTCTAGGGTGCACCTCTACTAGGTGCTCCTCCTTCATTGTTTCATGGTCAAAGATGGTTATTTCAGCTACACTTGGCATCAATTTACTTCTCTTGGAGAGCGCTCTCACCTCTTTGACTTCGCATTAATACTATTTTATTTGAAGGTTGTTATGAAAGAGTTTTATTGAGGAGCATGTGGCATATTAAGAAGTCAAGTGTCTCCTTCCATGAATCTTGCATGGACTTGGAGCTTGAGGAGGGCCACACACGGCACTTGTGCATGAGCTTACTTGGCCTTACTTCTATTTTTGGAGCTTCTTCTTGGAAAGCACACTTTCAAGGAAAATATTTCATTGTTTCATGGAGCCTTGCATGTTGGAGGTTGTAACTACTTCATTACTTTATCATTTCTTGAACTTGTCTCATGGAAGTCGTTACTTGAGGAGGATTATTTTATTGTCTTCTCACTCATGTATCTAAGAGGGTGCACTTAGTGAGTCATTCTAGGTGGACCTTGGAGCACATCCTCCCATGTCAAGGATTATTTTATGTATTTTGTTGATCTAGCACCTTGGAGGGCGCATTGTATGTGGACCTAATTAGCATTTTGACATGTTAAAACCTATTTTAATTGTGTGCCCTCTCTCTTTTGGAGGATATCTAGTACACTACTTTCTATTTTTGGACGGGATGACCTCCTTTGGAAAGATTAGAGGCCACACTATCCACTCAACATGGTCAACATGATCTCACTACTCCATTAGTTTATTATTTATTTGACTTATCATGGAGTTAGTTAGCAAATATTATAGTTTAATGTAAGAGAGAAGAAACTCCCTCTATATAAAGAGCTTTCTCTCCATTCATTGGTGTATTGTGTAATTGGCAATTTGAGGATTGTGGAGTGAAAGAAGCAATTGGAGATGATGGTGATGAGCTCCCTTGTGAATCAAACTTGAATATTAATGAAGAAGTGAGGTATTTCTACTTTGTAGTACGGTTATTCTATATGCTATTCATTTGTTGTAAATATGCTGTAGAAATTTCTTACTTTCACTCCACATAATGGCCTAGTAATGAGAACACTACTTATCTAGGAATAAGCAATGTGAGCATGTTCTCCCTCTTCTCTTATGTGGTCTTATTTCTTCTTGTATTACCAACTTCTTGCATTCACTCTTACATAAAGGCTCGTGATTCCAATGAGCCTTTTCCGGAAGACATTCAAGCAATGTACCACTTTTAGCAGTTGGAGTTCCAAGCCTCGGATGATGATTTTGATCACATATTTGGATTCCCCACTGAAAATCAAATCTGATGAATATATTTTGATTCCCATGTGACGAGTTTCTATTTTTAGCAGTGTTTATTTATAGACATACTATATTTGGCAGTGGTCTCCTAGTGGTCCCAGACATATTTGGACTTTTCCTATTTTTAGGGTGGATTACTATTTTTAGCAGGGCTATATATAGTAGGTATGGTTGCCATGCAGGGTGACAAATGGTGGGTTCATCTTTCGACATGTGCCAGCTTTAGATTATGACAAGTGGCCAAACTTGGGTGCATCTTTCGTGAGAATATTGAGTGTTTGGCTTAGGGACATGTGGCACATGCATTGGAGACAAGTTAGCATAAGTGATCCAACTCAAGCACATGCATTAATGAAGCGCATGAGAAAAGTGGATAAGATACATGCAACAGTGGAGTGTGAGTTTGCACACGTGATTGAGTTAACTGAGGTTTTACTTCCTCTTTCTCCCACTTTAACTTTCTTGTTCTCCCTTATGCGTCTTCACTTAACTCTTATTTTAGGAGTGTGTATTCATATCTTCTCCCTATTTCCATGCACTTCCCTTCGTCTCCATTATTCCCTCTCCTTATGCGCATTATTTTCCTTATTCTCTCCCTACTCCCTATTTCCTAGCGCATTATCTCTATTCTTCCTATTTTCTAGCGCATTGAGTTAACTGAGGTTTTACTTCCCCTTTCTCCCACTTTAACGTTCCTTTTCTCCCTTACACGTCTTCACTTAACTCTTATTTTAGGAGGAGCGTGTATTCATATCTTCTCCCTATTTCCATGCACACTTCCCTTCTTCTTCTCCATTAATCCCTCTCCTTATGCGCATTATTTTCCTTATTCTCTCCCTACTCCCTATTTCCTAGCACATTATCCCTATTCTTCCCATTTTCTAACGCATTATCCCTATTCTCCTCCTCATTCCCTATTTCTTAGTGCTTAACTCCTATTTTCTAGCACTAATTCCCTATTTTTCCTTGTGATATTTCTAATTCCTGATTCTAGTATATTAATCCCTTAAATCTTTCTTACTCCCTATTTGCATGTGCTCTCTCCTTATTTTAGGGCGCATATCCTTCTTTCCTCTCATGCGCATCTCCCATTCCTTACGTTTTCATTTTCTTATATTCTCTACACGTGCGTGTTTCCCTTCCTCTTTACCCATGTGCGTCCCATTCCTTTCCATCCACACGTGTTTCCTTTCATATGCATTAACTCTACTCCATGCAAGTGCACCCTTCCTATTCTTATTCATGCACCTTGCTTTCCCTCCTATTATTGCCACTCTTATGTGCCTCATTCTCCTATATATTGGAGGTTGCTCCTCATTGTTCAGGGGATCTCTTCAACAGCAGCGGACTCTCTCTCTCTCTCTCTCTCTCTCTCTCTCTCTCTCTCTCGTCTTTGTGTGAGGATCAATACTATACCAGTTTTTGAACATGTGTTTAGTGGTGCAATTTGGCAATAGCAGGAATAAAGCAGTGTTATGTTCTTATCGAGCTTCATGTTTGATGGTATGGTGTTTGATGTTTTACGCATGATTATGAGTTCTTGCCCTTTATTTTGGTATTACTCTAGCATTTAATTGCAGTTTCTTTTCATTTTTGTTTCTTTTCTTAAAGCTAATGATAAACGGATTCCTCCAAATAAACTTAAAATTCAATCCAGTTACTATCTTGGTTGTCTAATCGCAGCCAAGAAAACTTTTTTTGCTGCTGTCTTTTCTGATTTAATTGCAGATTTTTGAGGTTTAGAGCAACAGGAAGAAACCTAGGGACACCCCCTGAGGTTGGCACACACCAGCCCAAACGGAAAGGAGACTTGTCGGTGACACTTAGGGCATTATCTCCTACAATTAGCTGCTTTTTACCGCTGATTTTACTTTATTTCAGAATCTGATCTAGGAATCAAAAAGTGTGCTAACAAATTGGCATCGTTGTCAGGGAAGCGTCAATTCTCAGATTGCAACGATATTGGCGAGTTTTTCTTCATTTAATTTATTTTTGAACCCACTTGGTGACTCCACAGAAAACAGGGTCGACTCCACTAGGGAACACAAGAAGATTATCTAGATTCGATCTGACATAAGATCCAGTTCCGAGCCTGAGCGAACCTTAACATCTTTTCTGGAATAGGAATATATTTTCACCAAGAACTCTTAAGTTGGTAAGCATATTGAGTTCTTTGGTAAGTTCTTTCGACAAGTCATATGGTGAGTGTAACTTCAACAACTTCAACTTAGGGTTCATGCATGTTTTCATCTCAAGCTAATACTACGGCAGCAATTGTGTTTGTTTTCATCTCAGATTAATATTATGGTTGGAGTTGCGAATCTAGTAAGGTTTCGATTAAGTGTTTATGACCCAATAAGTTTTTTTGCATTTTCAAATCATCCTCGTGACATACTTGTAGGTAAATATTGTAAACACTTATCTTTGTTTGCGGGAAAGTTTGGAGTATTGATTGAGGATTACTAGGATGATTTTTTTTAAGTGGTGGGTGATTGTGAGGTGGAATATGAAGATGTGGTGATGAGAATGTTTGTGCAGAACTTTGAGGGTGATGCACGAATACGGTACAAAACCATTTCTGATGCCTCCAATGGATGGGATCTTTTCCAAGAGAAGTTCATAGAAAGATGGGGGGATAAACAGGATAACTCTTTCTTACTTAGAGCTTTTTCTAATATTAAGAGAAATGAAAATGAGACTGTGTTGGAGTTTAAAACCCGTTTTTCTAAGACTTGTTATAAAATTCCCATTGTTATAAGACTTAATGATGTTATGGCTTTGTTATACTATATTGACACGTATGATGGAATTTTTGGTATTTTTCTCAAGAATAATGATTCTCAAAATCTGGAGGAGGCCCAAATTGTTGCTATCAAGTTAGAAAGACATATCATTGCAACCTATAAGTTTCCTCTGATCCATGACCAACCAGTGAAGGTGACACCATTCAATGATATTCAACCATCGGTTGTTACAGGAGCGCAAGAATTCCTTGTTATTGAAGACCAACAACAAATTGCAACTTATCAAGTTCTCGGAGATGAACAAGATGATGATGGCTCAAGCTTCGATGATTAGGAACCGGTAGTTGCACCACTTGAGTCATATGCACAGGTCCATGAAGATGAATATGAAGAGTTGATCGGTTCACTCCAATGATGATGATAAATTTCAAGAGGAAGAACCACAAGTCAACTATGTAGAATTCAATCAACAAGAGATTTCGTCCTTGCATATCCTAGCAATGGTTCAAGAACAGCTTGATTAGATGCCATTGTAGCAGGAGGAGCAACTTTTGGTTCAACCAGAAGATGATCTTCCTTACAATTTGCCTATGATCGCACATTCAAGTTTTGTTCTTCAAGAGGATCCTTTGACTGGTCAGTACCCAAATATCAAGGTTCATCATGATCCAGTCGAGCTGAGGATGATGAAGGTATTTCAACAAGTAGATTCTAAGAGTTTCGGCTCTCATGTTTTCATGCTCATTATTGTTGAAGTACTGTGTTCCAAATTCCAACCAACAGCCTTCAACTATTTCTTCGATAGCAAGTACATCAAGGCATCTTTCCGGCTTAAGAGATTTCATGATTGGTTGCACTGGAAGGTTGATTGTGTTGATTTTCTCATCTAACTGATCACTTAGCTGCATGGTTACATTGGTCATTCGGGTATGTTGATTAATCATGCTAGTTTTGACTAACCTCTAGAGAAAAAAGGAGGTGAAATTTTTGGATTTTTGGGTAGTAGTTTTCTAGTTTCCATTTGTTGTTTTTCATTTTCAGATTTCTTTTTCACTGACTTTTAACTTCGGGACAGCAAGTTAACCCTTCTTTTGCAGATTTTTCTTTCAAGTCATCCATTTTCAAGCCTAGGGTAAGAGTCGTTGATTGTTCCCTTATTATCTCAGCATGTGGTGGTGTTTTGTTATGTCATTAGTGCCTCCCATGAGGTTGATCATATTTTCCTAATAATTGTTGTCCACTTGCTGAAACTTTGGGTCAAAGCTCTTATTGTCATATCATATGTTGTCGAGTCTTTCTATTGTCTCATTTTTAGAGTAAACCTGGATGGCGAGTTGTTTGTTCATATTCTGAAGCATTGAGTCTATTAGGAAGGGTAGAGTTGAAGAGACATAGGAGAGTCTTGATTCATCGTATGTTTTGTCTCTTCATTACTTTCCATTGAGTCATTTTTTTTGAGTCAGTGATCCCCCTCATCCAGTGGTTGGGACATGGTACCATACACCCTATATCTTCTTGAGTTATCACCTCATGTTGAGGGAAGAGTTTTCATCATTGCTTTTCTTTTCAGTAGGTCATCCCGCGTCGACTCTAACACATTATCTGGGGATCATCCAGAGGTGCAGCACCTTGATGGTCGTTAGCCTCATTGGCAGTCATTTGGGATTCGACGAGGCTGATCATCATTGGGCCTTGATCGAATGATCCTCGTCACTGTTCGACTTCAGTACATCTTTCACAATGATAGGTTTTGCTCGTACCTTGGGGCCCACTGGCATTATTAGTGGGTTCCTTCGCACTTGGCAGGTGTTTACATTATAGACATATGACTAAGTGACTTTCTCCCATGTGTCAACTTCAGCACATTTTCCGCGGGGAGGAGTGTACATGATAGGTGGTAGTTGGTAGCAGATTTGGATGAGATCCTTTTGTTCAGCTTGTCAGCATGAGAACCATATATGTATTTTTGACTCCATTGCCCATTGGATAGGCAATTGGGTTACAAGTCAACTTCACAGGTACATGGGTCTATTGGTATGATTCTCCATATTTTTCACAGAGTATTATTCACAGTTTTCAAAAAAAAAGATTCGCAAATTCTCGACATCCCACAAGGCGATCCCATCCCCTTGAGTTGCCAATGTTAACCCCCGGATTTTTCTCACATAAAAATCCTGAGGGTTAAGAGCCAGCATGATTTATTACGGTGTGGAATACACATAAAAACAAAATTTCTGCTAACTAAAGTAATTCCTTTTCTGTTAGCCAATTTCCTATAGCTTACAGCTACAAATTTAAAACAAATTTAGCTATTGTCTATAATCATAGAATAGATGCATCTAAAGCATACCAAATTAACATGAATGCAGCGTAAATCGTTCACACAACAGCATATAAATCATTCTCAAATACACAAAGTTCAAGCACAACAATAACACATATAAGTAACACGACAACAAGATAAAACACTTATCTTTAAACAAGAGTGTCCAACCAACTACTTGGGACGGACGTTGCACCCAACCATACACTGATTGTTCCAAATCTCAACAGCAGTGACCCCCAAGTTGAGGCTAGCAATCCACAAAAGAGGGTGGTCTCTCACAGTCCACTCGCAGCTCATAAAACTCATAACCCGACTAATATTCTCCTACCGCTATCCTAATTTTTCTACCAGCTCTCTTCCTCCTGACCTGCCCAACCCAAGGAATGCACCATTCGTTTATCAGGGACAACCCAAGGGATGTGCCATCCATTTATCAAAATTAACCCAAGGAATGTGCCATTAGTTTATCAGGGTCTCTCTTGTAGAAATTAAATGACAAAATCAGCAAGCTAATATTTCGTCATACACTTAGCAACCTAGAGATAATTGTCTTGCATGAACTCTGAAATGTCTAAAACCCACATTCAAAAATTACCATAAGCAGAAATACACATTGCTAAGCAATTTATGCAACGGAATAAACACAATGAACAGCATTCAATCAACCATGAATAACTTATAAATTTAGGCAAATGCCAGGGAAAACCCCAAGGTGAGGAAACCCAATGAGAGAGAGATTTATTATTCAGCTTCAGGAAAGTACATATCAACAGCAATAACACACTTCCAGCCAAGAGAAAACCACTTACAGCACAAAAATTGTCCCACCACAATTTGCCTTGAAAACCGTGCCACAATCTGTACAGCTGTACGGATTTGCTGAAAACACCACCTCGGAATTTGTGCCCACAACAGGTTGTTGTACCTTCTTTTGTATGGCCAACCTCCTTTAGTAAATCCAACCAAAGTTGCCTCGAAAATTGTGCCAACCCTTGCCTCGATTTTCGTGCCTGAATTTGTTGTCGTACTGCCTGTATGGATCCGTACAATACGACATGTCTCTGCAAATAAAAAAAAACAACAGCACTCTAAAACAGAAATGCCTTCCTTCGAATTTGCACCCTAACTCTCTTGGAAAATGTGCCCTCCTTGCAGCCCTCTTTCCTCTCTCAAGCTTACTCAGAAAATCTCTCATAGTCCTTCTCTCAATGTGTCTTGCACACTACCCAATGCATTCTTTTATAAAATTTGAAGATGACCTTTTACCTCCCAAGTGTCTTTTCACCTACCCAACCCTAAATCCAAAGGCCAAGATCTAATATTAGAAGGTACATTTCATTAAAAAGTCACTTTAATAAAAGAACCACTTTATCACAACTTTATAAAAACCCATTGTAAAGTCAAGTGTCTAGTAGTGTCAACATAAGGTTAGATCTGCATACAAGACAAAACATGCGGAGTACCTCCCGAGCTAAAAAGCTAACATCTTTGGCACAGGTACCTAGGAATCTCTCAGCTAGGAACTCAAGGGAACTTGTTGCTAGGAAAACTACAAGCAAACCAACAGCAAACACTTGTTGTTACAATGCAACTCAGTCTGGAGTTGACTCTTCAAGCCTGACAACTTGGATCTTCAATCTTCAGCTCCAAAACGCTCCAAATACGTTCCATCTTGCTCTAGAATTTGCCCTCCATGGTTGCGCCTGCTTCCAGGTGTCTTTTTTTTCTCTCCCCCCGCTTCCCATGCACAAACTTTTCCAACTAAAATTGTTTTCCCAACCCATACGAATTTCCTCTCTTTGGCTTGACTTTCTTGACTCACACTCTTCCCCAAGTTGATTGTACTCAACCCCCGTGTGCCCAATAACTTTAGGGATGTGACCACTCACACCCACCCTCTTACATGTATTCAATGATTGGCTTTGGGAACACTCAATCAGAAATTGGAAAGTTCGTATACAATTAGCATGTTTAGGAAAATGGGTTAAATTAATATACATGGGCATTTCCCCGTTGGACCCCTCTTGGCCATTATCCTAGACACTCCCCTATCTTGTGCATTAATTCAGCCCCCATCTCTTGTCCATGTCCCCTTAGCAGCTGCCATCACGTTTTATTATTAAAACATAGAAATACATTTCGCATATTACATCGCTTTGGTTGTAGCCACACATTATATCTACATAAGCATTAATTAAACTGAGGATTATAGAAGGGATGTTACATTCCCCCTCCCCTACAATTGTGCATCGTCCTCAGTGCACTCTATGTCGATATACATACATACATACATACATATATATATATATGCAACTTTCTTGTCTCATGTTTTTCTCACCTCGCCGACCCAAGGAATGCACCATTTGTTTATCAAGGTTAACCCACGGGATGTGCCATCCGCTTATCAAGGATAACCCAAGGAATGAACCATTCGTTTATCAAGGTCCCCAGCACAGTTGGCTACAACTCTACGATGTGGTTCTGAAACTCTAGCTTTACAAAATGGAGTCTTGCATTCTGTTTTCTTCAAAATTGTCAAAAATTTGTGGGTACTCTTCCCGCATGTTTTCTTCATGGTCACATGTAGTATCTTCAGAACCATAGCAGGTCCATTGAACCTTTACCAGCCCTATGGCTTTGTTCCTGAGCACTTTGACTTTCCGGTCCAGGATGCGTACTAGTTCCACCCGAAAATCCCCTTCGTGCTCCACCTGGATCACATTCCAATCAATTATGTAGTTAGGATCAGGTACATACTTCTTTTATAATGATACATGAAATACATTATGCACTCTCATGGATGCAGGCAATGCTAGCATGTATGCAATTGGCCCTATCTTTTCTAATATTTCAAAAGGTCCACAATATCTCGCTGCAAACTTCGGGCAACTTCCTAATCTTAGTGAACTTCTCTTTGCCTTCACTTTCAAAAACACATGTTCTCCCACTTTAAAATCTTTGAAAACTATGTTCTTGTCTGCCTAACTTTTTTGCCTATCCTAGGCAACCTTTAAATTTTGCTTTATCCTTATCATTTGCTCTTCCATTTCTTTCAACAAATCTGCCCAACAACTACTCTGTCTGTTGGAATATCCCAACTCACCGGAGTATTACATTTTCTACCATACAATGCTTCAAATGGAATCATTTTCAATGAGGCCTGATACCCATTGGTGTAGGCAAATTCAACTTAATGAATATAATCTTCCCACTTTGATGGCTGATCCATCACATATATTCTGAGCATGTCCTCAATTATCATGTTAGTCTTTTTTGTTTTCCCATTTGACTCTGGATGATACTTTGGATGTGAACAAACCCTTTCAAAAATTGGATGTGAACTTTGGATCTCTATATGAAACTATTGCCTTAGGTACTCCATGTAGCCTAGCAACTTCTTTCATGTAGATATCTGCAACATTTGTTGCCTTGTGTGTAGTCTTTACTGGAATAAAATGTGATGCTTTTGTTAATTTATCCACCACCACCATGATGGAATCATGTTGCTTCATTGTTCTGGGTAGCTTAGTAATAAAATCGACCGTGACAACTCCCCACTTCCATTCTGGAACGGGCAATGGCTATCGCAAACCTGCTAGATGTCTATGCTCTATCTTCACTTTCTGGCATTCTAGACATCTCGCTATGTAATTAGCCACTTCCTTCTTCATTCCCGACCAAAATTATTGGCTTCTCATATAGCTGCAATTGTCTTCTGATATCCTGGGTGCATGGCATATGGCACATTGTGCATTTCCTTCAGAACTGCATTTTTCATCTCATTGGAATTCGACACATATACTTTTCCCTTGTACATAAGAATTTCATCTTCTTTCAACTCATACAAATTAAATTTCTGCTGAAAATTACCTTGTTGTAATGTTTCTTTTATTTTCACATATTGCTAATCTGAATTTACTGCTGCAATAATTTTGTCTTTCAAATCTATCATGTACATGTTGATGGTTGCCACATGCACTTCATGACCTCTCCTACTGAGTGCATCAGCAACTTGATTTTCTTTTCCTTTTATATGTTTAATTTCGAAGTCATATTCACTCAAAAATTCCAGCCATCTAGTTTGCTTAGCATTTAGTGTTGGTTGTCCAAACAAATGTTTCAGACCACAGTGGTCTGTCCTTATCTCGAATTTCTTACCCATAAGGTAATGCCTCCACATTTTCAATGCATGTACAATCGTTGTTAACTCCAAGTTATGTGTAGCATAATTCCTCTCATGCTCTTTTAATTTTCTGGATTCATAGCATACCACATGGTCCCTTTGACTGAGAACTCCATCGAGTCCTTCTTGCAAGCATCGGTACACACAACAAAATCTTCGTTTGGATCTGCAATCTTCAATATTGATGCACTTATCAATATTTCCTTCAACTGTTGAAAACTCTCTTCACACTTGGAAGTCCATTCAAATTTCATTCCCTTCTTTTGCAAAGAAGTGATTGGACTTGCAATCCTTGAGAACCCTTTTATGAATCTTCGGTAATAACCAGCAAGACCCATGAATGATCTAACCTCTGTCACATTCTTTGGCGTTGGCCATCCTCTAATGGCCTCTATCTTATCAAGATCAACTTCTATCCCTACTGTTGAAATTATATGCCCCAAGTAGTGAATCTTCTTTTGGTAAAAGATGCACTTACTTAGTTTAACATACAATTTATGATCTCTTAAGACTTGCAACACCATTCTTAAATGTTGTTCATGTTCCTCTTCTGATTTAGAATAGACGAGGATAGCATCTAAGAACACAATCACTAACTTGTCTAGGTACTCCATGAACACTCCATTCATCAGGCACATAAAAACTGTTGGGGCATTTGATAGCCCAAATGGCACTACCGTGAATTCATAATGCCCATATCTTATTCTGAATGTTGACTTGCTAATGTCTTCTTCCTTTATCCTTACTTGATGATAGCCTGATCTCAAGTCAATCTTCAAAAAGATTCTTGCACCTTTTAGCCAGTCAAACAAATCATCAATTCTTGGCAAAGGATACTTATTCATGGTAACTTTGTTAAGTTGCCTGAAATCAATACACAGCCTTAAGGTTCCATCATTCTTCACAAAAAGAACCGGGGCTCCCCAAGGTGACACACATGGACGTATATACCCCTTCTTAAAAAGTTCTTCAAGATGCCTCTGCAACTCTTTTAGTTCTAGTGTGCTCATTCTGTATGGTGTCTTAACATTGCGGTAGCTCCTAGCACCAAATCAATAGAGAAATCAATGTCTCTTTTTGGTGGTAGTCCCGGAATTTCTCTAAAAACATCTTTAAAATCCCTCAAAACTAGATGGTCTTCAGTGCTTGCCACTTTGTCTTTGGTTTCCTCCTCCATATGGGTTGCAAACATCTGACATCCTTTCTTGAAGCTCTTCTTCAACTGCATAGCTGAAATCTCTCTAACAGTTATAGCTCTTGGAATGCCTTGAATCTTGCCTTGCTACCCTTCCTCATCAAGACATGTGATTGTCTTGTTGTAACAGTCCAGGACAGCATGATGTTTCTCCAACCAATCCATGCCAATTAGACAATCATATGAACCCAATGGTATGATGTTTACATACACCTTTGCATCGAGTCCATTCATGTCGATCGAACAATCTTTAACCAACTCATTGATTTTCCTCTTAGCCCCCGTGGCTAGCTTAACTAACCAAGATTTCTTATGCTTACTTCTTTGCAAGTGAAATCTTTCAACAATGTCAGCTTTTATATAACTATGGCTAGCTACATAATCAATTAAAATTGCTATGGGCTCATTACTGATCTTACCTTCCACTTCAATCATGGGAGATTGATATTTAGCTTGCTTGTTGTCCAAAGCTGCATAAATCCTTGGCATGCTTCCTCCCACGTCTTTCACTGTTTCACCCTCCTGAATGTTGTGGGCAGTCCTCATTCTTTCTCCTTTGTGGGGCCAATCCCTATATAGATGATTTCCCTCACATCCCCAACATTGCACCGGTTGTTGCCTTGGCCTTTTTCCAAATGAATCTACAGTCTTGTGTTCATTTTGTGCAAATTGACCGTGTTGATTCGCTTGGAAATTATTCCTGAAAAAGGGTGGCTTAAAACCCTTCTACCTTTGATCCTTCTTATCGTTCATCTTATCATTCCAAGCTTTTTGGAAGATTGGTCTTCCTTTGCTCTGTTCATACAGATGCCTTGCTCTCTTGATGGTTTCCTCCAAGGTTTTGGGGTTATCATATTGAATCCTATCATTGTAGAAAGAGGGTAACCTCCTTATGATTGATTATGTAAGATCAATAATGAGCTACATAATCAATTAAAATTGCTATGGGCTCATTATTGATCTTACCTTCCACTTCAATCATGGGAGATTGATATTTAGCTTGCTTGTTGTCCAAAGCTGCATAAATCCTTGGCATGCTTCCTCCCATGTCTTTCACTGTTTCACCCTCCTGAATGTTGTGGCCAATCCTTATTCTTTCTCCTTTGTGGGGCCAATCCCTATATAGATGATTTCCCTCACATCCCCAACATTGCACCGATTGTTGCCTTGGCCTTTTTCCAAATGAATCTACAGTCTTGTGTTCATTTTGTGCAAATTGACCGTGTTGATTCGCTTGGAAATTATTCCTGAAAAAGGGCGGCTTAAAACCCTTCTGCCTTTGATCCTTCTTATCGTTCATCTTGCCATTCCAAGCTTTTTGGAAGATTGATCTTCCTTTGCTCTGTTCATACAGATGCCTTGCTCTCCTTATGGTTTCCTCCAAGGTTTTGGGGTTATCATATTGAATCCTATCATTGTAGAAAGAGGGTAACCCACTTAGAAACCTTTGGATTTTGACTTTCTCATCCTTGATGAAGTCAACATACTTCAACAATTCAAAGAACCACTTTTCATATTCCTCCATTGTCATGGTTCCCAACTTGAGTTCAAAGAACTCTTTCATCTTTCTTTCACAGTAATGCTCAGACAAATATTTCCCTTGGAAATATCCCTTGAACTGCCTCCATGAGACTCTTTTCTCATCAAGGTTCTTGGTTTGCTTAAGTTGATCCCACCACATGGTTGTCTCCCTTGCAAGTGGTAGGTAGCAATTCTAGCTTCTACCCAAGATGGGTAATCATGTAGCTGGAAATATTTCTTCATTTCCAACCGCCAGGCCTCAGCATCTTCTTCTTTCTTGTGCTCTCCATTGAAAGTTGGTAGCTTAATCTTTCTCAGTTCACCCTGCAAGATGTCTGCCTCAAGTCTTCTCCCTTACCTTCGAACAGGAGACACACTTGGGCTACTCCCTGACCTGAACTTGCATGAGTTCTTCTGGTGGAATGTCTTGGAGAATGATGGCATCTACTCATGCTTCTTGACTGCCTATCATTCCCATGATCATCTCTTTTGCTATGGGATCTTAATGTTGATACGTGTCTAGCACTAGCTGCTTGCTTGGTGCCAGAGTCTTTGTTAACTTGTTTCTATATCATATTTAGGCTTTGAAGTATCTCTTCTTGAACCTTCATGATCCTTTCATTATCGGCCCTATAGCTCTGCACTCCTTTTTGCATGCTTCACATAGTTACAATGCCCTGCTTGTCTCTTCTCCCATTAGACTCAGTCTCAGCATTACCCATGTTGTTATGCAGACCTCCAATTTTTTCTTCATGGTTGTAAAACCCTTGAGCATCCTCCATGTCTCTAGTTCTTATGTAGGAACTAAGGTCTGCTTTTTTGTATCTCTAATTCTACAAGAATGTGCATGCAATAATTGTTGTTAGAATTAAGCATATTGCAAAATATTTATCAATTAGATTACAGGTCATTCTTAGTTTTAAATTATGAAAAATATTAATGCACTACTCCCAAGTAGGATTCCTTAAATGCATTCCTTTTTAAAACAACTTTCCAACGGTTGTTCGTTTGCTCCAAATCGAGCTTCGAGCTGAAAATTATGGTGGCAAAACAGTGAAGGAATACTCATTAGCACGTGTAACATAGTAGCAACGCTCAGCAATCGTTTGATCATTTATTGATTAAATATCCATCGTTGATCTGCCTTACTGGATTCACCGCAAATCTAAGTCATATCTCTTCTTCATTTCAAGCTCGCGTTCTCCAATTTGCACCCTCTAGTTTCGTCGCACTTAACTTACTCCCATTCTTAGAAACTTTACTATATTCACGAGCTCGCGGGTGGTGGACTCGTAGACTCATAGCCTATCTTCATACCTTCCATGAACCCGCCACCTACACATAGCTTATTTTTCCTTCGCGGACTCATAATCTTCTAATCTTCCTTTCATAAGTTCGTCAGAGAAGTCTCAACACTTAACCATTTTTCCATCTACGCGAACTCATAATCTTGTAAACTTCCTTTCATAAGTTCGTCCAAGAAGTCTTAGCACTTAACCATTTTTCCGTCTATGCAAACTCGCGGACTCATAATCTTGTAACCTTCCTTTCATAAGTCCATCCAAGAAGTCTCTACACTTAACCATTTTTCCATCCTACGCGGACTCGCGATAGCTTAACATTTAGACAAATTCCAAGATCTTACCGTTGTTTCATGAGATTGACAGTTGTTCTGCCACATGGCTCCACACCACCTACCAACTATCATCCCATCCAACATGTACCTGCCACCGTAGCAGTACACGTCTTTCTTCTACCACATTAGCTGACACGTGGCCTCCACGTCATACCGACATCGTCGTACAGAAAAATACCCAATTTTTTTCGATTTTGCTTATGTTCGAAATTTCCAAAGTGGCTCAATTCTTCACACACATGAAATTTCTCTCAATTTTACTGCAGAAATTTAATAAAATAAGTTGTAGACACTGCAGAATTGATTCTCTACGAATTTTCTCTTTAGCATTCTGCTAACTTGGCCCATCCAAGCTCAGTGTTGAAAATTGGGCTCTGATACCACTTTGTAACGTTCCCAGCCACCCAGGTTGAGCCATGCCACACAAAAATCTCCCTTTTTACAGCTCTGATACCATAATGTAACGTTCCCCGTCCCAACTAAGGGACATTACGGTGTGGAATACACATAAAAATGAAATTTTTGCTAACTAAAGTAATTCTTTCACTGTTAGTTGATTTCCTCTAGCTTACAATTACAAATTTAAAACAAATTTAGCTATTGTCTATAACTATAGAATAGATGCATCTAAAGCATACTAAATTAACATGAATGCAGCTTAAATCATTCACACAGCAACATATAAATCATTCTCAAATACACAGAGTTCAGGCACAGCAATAACATAACAACAAGATAAAACACTTTTCTTTAAATAAGAGTGTCCAACCTACTACTTGGGACGGACATTCCACCCAACCATAGACTAACTGTTCCAAATCTCTATAGCCAGTCACCCCCGAGCTGAGGCTAACAATCCACAAAAGATGGTGGTCTCTCACAGTCCATTAGCAGCTCAAACTCATAACCCAACTGAGATTCTCCTACAGCTATCCAGGTTTTTCTACCAGCTCTCTTCCTCCTAACATTCCCAACCCAGGGAATGCACCATTCGTTTATCAGGGATAACCCAAGGGATGTGCCATCTATTTATCAAAATTAACCCAAGGAATGTGCCATTCGTTTATCAGGGTCTCTCTGGCACAAGGAACTAGGAATCTCTCAGTTGGGAACTCAAAGGGAACTTGGTGCTAGGAAAACTACCAGCAAACCAACAGCAAACACTTGTTGTTACAGTGCAACTCACTCCGGAGTTCACTCTTCAAGCCTGACAACCTGGCTCTTCAATCTTCAGCTCCAAAACGCTCCAAATACATTCTAGCTTGCTCTAGAATTCGCCCTCCATGGCTGCACTTGCTTCCAGCTCTCTTTTTTTGCTCTCCCCCCGCTTCCCATGCACAAACTTTTCCAACTAAAACTGTTGTCCCAACCCATACAAATTTTCTCTCTTTGGCTTGTCTTTCTTGACTCACACTCTTTCCCAAGCTGATTGTACTCAACCCCCATGTGCCCAATAACTTTTGGGATGTGACCACTCACACCCACCCTCTTACATGTATTCAATGATTGTCTTTGGAAACACTCAATCAGAAATTGGAAGGCTCATATACAATTAGCAAGTTTAAGAAAATGGGTTAGATTAATATACATGGGTATTTACCCCTTGGACGCCTCTTGGCCATTATCCTAGACACTCCCCTCTCTTGCGTATTAATTCATCCCCCATCTCTTGTACATGTCCTCTTAGCAGCTGGCATCACATTTTATTATTAAAACATAGAAATACAATTCGCATATTACGTCGCTTTGGCTATAGCCACACATTATATCTACATATGCATTAATTAAACTGGGGATTATAGCGGGGATGTTATAGTTTAATTGTGTTGAGTTTTGTACCTTGAGAGGTGTTCCCCATGTGCTTATGACCTCCTTAGCACATGAGGGAAGGACATTACACTTTGTACCTTGTACTTTTGTCTAATTTCACTTTGACTTTGGTTAAAGTGAAATTTAGTCATTTTGGCCTAAAATGACTATTAATTCACAAAGGGGTGAATTAGAAACATAAAGTTGACTTAGGAAACTTAACCCAAAGTGGGTTTGTGACTTAGATATGAACGGGGAGATCTCAACCATCGATTAGATGGGAGATGAGATGATCTCACCCCTTCATACTTTAGGTTTCCTAATTGATGTCAAAGAGGGGTGCAAAAGGTGAAGGAGGGGCGCATTCTTCATTGCTTGAGTTGCTCATTGTGAGAGGAGTTCTTCTTGGATGGAGATGAGGTCAGTTTTGTGAGGAGAGTTGAGTTAGGGCGCTTGCTTTCATGGAGGGAGGCTTGCCTTGTATGCCGTAGTTTATTTACTGGAGAGGTTTGATATTGAGGAGGGCACATTGCCAGATTGGGGCGCATCAGCAGTTCAGAGGCTTCTAGCCATCAGATTGCAGTGAGATCAGTTGCAGAGGGTTGCCATTCAGCATAGCTTCATTGTTGTGGAGGGGTTTCCAGATCTGAGCTCACAGTTGGCAGTTGGAGCAGATTCAGTGGTTCTGGCAGTTTGCATGAGGGGCGCACCATTCTGGGGCGCATCTGTTGATTTAGAGCTTGTCTATCAGCTCAGTTGGAGTTGTTATTGTATCAAGTTCTTTCATATATTGTGCTTACTATAACCCTTCTTCTGCTTTCCTCATATATACACACATATTCCAAACTGGTTTTCCCCGGGGGGGGTTTATCCAGGGTCATGTTGACCAAAAATACCTGTGTCTACAAATGCATGATTTAGTTTCTTAGATCTATTCATATTTAGCAGTAAACGATGTTTAGGTATGTTATGTTTATTTTGAGATGCATGTACTAATTTATGGTGACAAAAACGACATGCTAGAGCACCCAAAATCTAGAACATAACCGTAACAAATCAACAAAATACTTTTGGACTGTTGGCTGTTATAAAACAGCAGAAAACAAATCAACTTACAGTTGAAACTTAGAGCCTTTTTTTGGTCAAAGAAAGACCAAGAAGGCAAGTTGATAAGACCTGGAATTTTCACATGGTATCAGAGCTTCGGTGGCTGAATTTTTGAGCAGTTGGACAGCATTTTGTTCGCTGTCATATACATCTTCTTGGCAGATTTTTGTGGACAGCCATTGACTCATTCAGTGGTTGTTCGAGGGCAGATTTTTGTAGAGGAAAGTTGGGCAGTTTTGGACACTTGTCATCAATCTCTTTTCACACCTACGCAGTAGGAGTGAGACTGATTTGACTTGACCTCTTTTCACACCTATTTTGTTAGGAGTGAGGTCAAATCACACTTGTCTCTTTTCACACCTGTGTTGACAGGAGTGAGACAGTGTTTTCCTTGGCAGAGTGAGCATCAGTTGGGCAGTGCAGTTTGGCAGACATGTCAGCATCTCAGATGYCAGTTGAGGACAGGCTAGCAGGGGCTAGCAATTGGTCGCCTTGGAAGGTGAGGATGGTCTTCGTCTTAGAGGACCTCGAGCTATGGGATATAGTCGAGGCAGTTGTTCCCCCCATTCCTGTCACTGCTCCCATCTTGGTGGCAGAGTTCAGGAAGAAGAACAACAAGGCGTAGAGGACCATTTGTGACGCAGTTTGTGACCATATCATACCCCATTTGACGGGGAAGGCTTGTGCATACGAGATGTGGGCATCTCTATGCAAGTTGTATGAGAGCTCCAACGAGAACCAGAAGATGGTTCTTCATGACCGACTCAAGGGCATTTGCATGCTCAAGGATGAGTCGGTAACTTCATTCCTTGGTCGCTTCACTCAGATCAGAGACGAGCTTGGAGCCGTCGGCGAGGTTGTTGACCCTAACTCTTTGGTGAGGCAAGTTATGAATAGCTTCACCAAACCGTGGGGTTCATTTGTACGTGGCATAGTTGCCAAGGAGGTCATGCCTACATGGGAGAGGATGTGGGATGACTTCGTCCAGGAGGAGATTCGGTTGGCAGTCGAGGCTTCTGGACAGCGACAGTAGCATCAGCAACAGATTGGTCAGGGTGAGGAGGATCTTTCTCTTTGGACAAAGAGCAAGAAGGCGACCATTCGTGGGGGTCGACAGGGTCCCAAGTTTGGGGCCCCACCACAGGGGAGTGGAGGAGGAGAGAGCAGCAGTGGTCAGGGCAGTGGTCAGAAGAGAGATATGAGCAAAGTGAAGTGCTTTGTTTGTAAGAAGTTTGGGCACTATGTTGGACAGTGCCCGAACAGGAAGAAGAAGAAGGGTGGTACCGCAGCTACAGCAGAGGAGATTGACTTTGAGACAGTTTCAGAGAGAGTGCTTTCCTCACATGTTGCACTTCAATTGAGACGACACCCAGGATCTGGTATATTGACAGCGGAGCTTCGAGCCACATGACTGGATATTGAGAGCATTTTTCTAATCTCAGAGACACTGAGGTCAGGATTGAGATTTCTCTTGGAGATGACAGAGTTGTCACAGTTGCAGGGGTTGGCACAGTTGCTTTTCGGAGAGATGGGTTGCCACCTATATCGTTCACGGACATTCTTTATGTCCCTGGTATGAAGAAGAATCTAATATCAGTTTCCATCCTCCAGGATAGAGGTCTTGAGGTGACATTCAGAGGCACCGAGGTACTGATTCATCCTCGGGGCTCTCCACGTGCCTCGGGACAGGTGATTGGAGTGAGAGAGGGGAAACTGTTCAGATTGCTTTTTCAGCCACTTCATGCATTGGCAACGATAGCAACAAACAGTTATGTGAGTTATGGCATCGTAGGATGGCCCACATATATCATGGGGCTCTTGGAGGACTGAGAGAGGTTGTGACCGAAGTGCCACAGATCAGCATAGAGCATCAAGATGTTTGCAAAGGGTGTGCGCTTGGCAAGTTTGCCAAGGTATCATTCCCCAGCAGTGACACCAGGTCAGCTGGGATACTGGATTTAGTACACACGGACGTGTGTGGGCCCATGACTCGGAGGTCCTTGAGTGGTTGAGTGGTTGTGAGTATTATCTCACATTTATTGATGACTAGTCGAGGAAGACTTGGATCTATTTCCTGAAGGCCAAGAGTGAGGTCTTCACACGGTTCCAAGAGTTTAGAGCTCTTGTGGAGAACCAATCAGAAAAGAGGATCAAAGTCTTGCGATCGAATAACAGGGAAGAGTATTCCCTAAGACAGTTTGTAGACTTATGTGCACAGCATGGCATCAAGAGACAGATGACCGTACCTTACAACCCCCAGCAGAACGAGGTTGCCGAGAGGAAGAACCAGGCCATTACCGGTGCAGCGAGATCTATGTTGCATGATCAGAGTTTGCCTTTGTATTTGTGGGCAGAGGCATGTGCTACTGCAGTTTCCCTGCAGAACAGGAGCCCCCATAAAATTTTGGGGAAGATGACTCCTGAGGAGGCCTTCACTGATAGGAGGCCCGATGTCAATCACATCAGGATATTTGGATGCTCGACTTTCTCTCATGTCCCCTCGGAGAGGAGGACAAAGCTAGACCCCACAGCCCAACAGGGGATTCTAGTTGGATACTCAGAGGTGTCGAAAGCCTATCGCATTTATATTCCACCACTTAGGAAAGTGGTGGTGAGCAGAGATGTTAGATTTGAGGAGGATAGGGATTTTACGAGATCTCTTGAGTCGAGAGTTGGAATTGAGAATGATGCAGACTTGCCAATTGCAGTCTCAGAGGGAGCACAGCCTCAGTCGTCTGGTACACCAGTATCAGGGGTGACAGGGTCACCATGCACAGCTTCAGGGTCACAGTCAGAGCATGTTCAGTCAGATGGGGAACAGACTTCAAAGGGAGTACAGTCTTCAGGATCTCAGAGTGTTGAGACAAGTCCAGAGGCAGTTACTCTTGGGCAGAGAGGCCTTACTTCTTCGTTGACCGCTTCAGGGAAGAGGAGACCTAGATGGTTTCAGGACACCCTGAAGGAGGCCAGAGAGAATGTAGGGGAGCCCAAGAGCCAGATCAGAGAGAG
>ML777853.1:978260-1001029 GCA_009831015.1 Picea engelmannii | reverse complement strand
GTATGACTCCATTGTGTGCAATGATGTCTGGGATGTGGTTCTGAGGCCAGTGGGGAAGTCAGTTGTGACTTCCAGGTGGTTGTACAAGACCAAGATTGTTGCAAATGGCAGCGTGGAGAAACACAAGGCCCGTTTTGTGGCACGAAGCTTCTCACAGATTGAGGGAGTCGATTATGACAAGACTTTCGCACCAGTTGCGAGATACACTTCTATCAGGACTATCATTGCCATAGCAGCAGAGATGGGTTGGCGCATTCACCAAATGGATGGGAAAACTGCATTTATGAATGGCTTTATTGAGGGGGAGGTGTACATAGAGCAACCACAGGGGTTTGAGGTGAGTGACAGGGAGACTCATGTGTGTCTTCTGAGGAAGGCACTATATGGTCTGAAGCAAACTCCCCGAGCTTGGTATTCACGGATTGATACTTATTTGCTTCAGATGAGCTTCGAGAAGAGCGATGTTGATTTGAACCTCTATTTCATCATTAGGGGTGAGGACATGCTCATTCTCATTTTGTATGTGGATGATTTATTCATCACTGGAGCCGAGGATCTCATAGCTGAGTGCAAGCTGGGACTTGCATCAGAGTTTGAGATGAGCGATATCAGATTGATGCACTACTTTCTGGGTACGGAGGTATGGCAGGAGGTGGGTCACATATTTCTCGGGCAGGGGAAGTATGCAGCAGATATTTTGAGCAGATTTCAGATGGAGGACTGCATACCCATGTCTACACCTATGATCACCAACTGGAGGAAGCTTAATGCTTCAGATAGCCAGTTGGTGGATACCATAGTATACAGGCAGTTGATCGGTTCACTTATGTATCTGGTTAACACCAGACCAGATATATGTTTTGTCGTGAACACACTCAACCAGTACATGGTTGAGTCGAGGAGTGTTCACATGGTTGGGGTAAAACACGTCTTGAGATATGTTGTTGGGACAGTGGACTATGGCCTAGATTATATCAGGGGAGATGGAGTCAGTTTGGTTGGCTACACAGATTCAGATTGGGCATGATGTGCTGCTGACAGGAAAAGCACCTCTGGGTGTTGCTTCAGTTTGGGGTCAGGACTTGTTTCCTGGTTCAGCCGAAAGCAGAAGTCAGTGCTTTGAGTTCGACCGAGGCAGAGTATATGGCGGCCAATCAAGCCAGTTGTGAGGCCATTTGGCTTCGCAAGACGCTGGTTGGTTTATTCGATCAGGAGATGTCTCCGACTGTCATTCACTGTGATAATCAGAGTTGCATAAAACTCTCTGAGAATCCATTGTTTCATGAACGGTCGAAGCATATTGAGATCATGTACCACTTCATTCGTGACTGGGTTCAGAGAGGGGCAGTTCAGTTGCAGTATATATCTACAGATGACCAGGTAGCAGATATTCTCACCAAGGCCCTGCCACGGAGTAAGCATGTCTATTTCAGAGACAAGATGGCTTGGTGAGGAACACCTTCCTCGATAAGAGGGAGTGTTGAGTTTTGTACCTTGGGAGGTGTTCCCCATGTGCTTATGACCTCCTTAGCACATGAGGGAAGGACATTACACTTTGTACCTTGTACTTTTGTCTAATTTCACTTTGACTTTGGTTAAAGTGAAATTTAGTCATTTTGGCCTAAAATGACTATTAATTCACAAAGGGGTGAATTAGAGACATAAAGTTGACTTAGGAAACTTAACCCAAAGTGGGTTTGTGACTTAGATATGAATGGGGATATCTCAACCATCGATTAGATGGGAGATGAGATGATCTCAGCCCTTCATACTTTAGGTTTCCTAATTGATGTCAAAGAGGGGCGCATTCTTCATTGCTTGAGTTGCTCATTGTGAGAGGAGTTCTTCTTGGATGGAGATGAGGTCAGTTTTGTGAGGAGAGTTGAGCTAGGGCGCTTTCTTTCATGGAGGGACGTTTGCCTTGTATGCCATAGCTTATTTACTGCAAAGGTTTTGTTGTTGAGGAGGGCGCACTGCCAGATTGGGGCGCATCAGTTGTTCAGAGACTTCTAGCCATCAGATTGCAGTGAGATCAGTTGCAGAGGGTTGTCATTCAGCATAGCTTCATTGATGTGGAGGGGTTTCCAGATCTGAGCTCATAGTTGGCAGTTGGAGCATTCAGTGGTTCTGGCAGTTTGCATGAGGGGCACACCATTCTGGGGCGCATCTGTTGATTTAGAGCTTGTATCAGCTCAGTTGGAGTTGCTATTGTATCAGGTTCTTTCATATATTTTGTTTACTGTAACCCTTCTTCTGCTTTCCTCATATATACACACATATTCCAAACTGGTTTTCCCCGGGGGGGTTTTATCCAGGGTCATGTTGACCAAAAATACTTGCGTTTACAAATGCATGATTTAGTTTCTTAGATCTGTTCATATTCAGCAGTAAACAATGTTTAGGTGTGTTATATTTATTTTGAGATGCATGTACTAATTTCTAGTGACAAAAACGACATGCTAGAGCACCCAAAATCGAGAACATAACCGTAACAAATCAGCAAAATACTTTTGGACTGTTGGCTGTTATAAAACAGCAGAAAACATATTAACTTGCAGTTGAAACTTAGAGCCTTTCTTTGGTCAAAGACAGACCAAGAAGGCAAGCTGATAGGACCTGGAATTTTCACCTAGACACTCCCCTCTCTTGTGGATTAATTCATCCCCCATCTCTTGTACATGTCCCCTTAGCAGCTGCCATCACGTTTTATTATTAAAACATAGAAATACAATTCGCATATTACATCGCTTTGGCTGTAGCCACACATTATATCTACATAAGCATTAATTAAACTGGGGATTATAGCGGGGATGTTACAGTTTAATTGCGCTTTCTTTTCATTTCCGTTACTTTACTTAAAGCTAATGCTGCAGTGATTCCTCCGAATAAACTTAAAATTCAATTCGGTTACTGTCTTGGTTGTCTAATCGCAGCCAATAAAACTTTTCTTGCTGCTGTCTTTTCTGATTTAATTGCAGATTTTCATGGTTTAGAGCAGCAGGAAGAAACCTAGGGACACCCCCCTAAGGTTGGCACGCACCAACCCAAACAGAGACTTGCCAATGACACTTAGGGCATCATCTCCTACAATTAGCCACCTTTTACGGCTGATTTTACTTTTTTTCAGAATAATCAAAAAGTGTGCTAACACCCCCTTTCCTATTTCCACTTCAACGCACTATACTACAACACTTTGTTTTATCAAGGCTTCTCTTCATTTTCACCTTAAGCCCCGACTCCATAGCCTTGATAATCCTACCTTCAGGGAAGCCCCCCTTGAGATGGAGAAGAGCCAACAAAAGAGAGAGGAAGAGCTACTGAGGTGACAGTGGGTCACCTTCCTAAGTTACACAGAGCTTGGGAATTTACACTTTGCGGGTGCTAGATTTTGTTGTAACAATTCCCAAGGCGTAAGGATTGACTTTAAAAAATAATAATAATATAAAAGGGAAATAATTTGAAGGGATTTGAAATCCAGCAAACCCACAACAGACAACGATGGGCAGCGAATAGATTGAATGATTTAGTTAAAGCATACAAAGCCACAGAATTCGCAGTGAAGGCATTGGAAGTCGAAGGCCTTGAGGCAGACTGCAAATCATGGTCACTTAAGAAGTAAACAGCATACCTCCAAGGAGGGAGAGAAATCAAAATAGTACAGAAATAACCTGCAGAAGATGACCACCTAACGTGGGAATAATGAAACAAATAAAGCAGTGAATGTAGTGAAACCATTGTGGAGAGTAGCACCTTGAAGAGTGCTGACAAAAGACAAGACACTGCTCCAAGAAAAATGCCAAACATAAGATGCAGCCTCGATACGAAATTGAAGAGCAGATCATTATGAAGAGAAACACTGTAGAATGAGCACAGGAGAAAGTAAACACTGCAGAAGAAGGGCAGAAGAAACCATATAATTTCATGAACAAAAGGTACAAATGCATGTAGCCTCTTTACAAAATCCATAATACTCAGCAAACATCAAAAAGCATAGCCACCAAAACATACTAATTGATACTAGAAAAGATGCTTATGTTTTATTGCCTTGAAGATAAACATACAAAGTGTAACTTCCTTGAATAACTTTTACTTTGACATGGCTAGCAACTATCTTCAACTCATTCATGTGAAATGCTCGTAAGACTTCAATGCTAACAGAAGAGTAGAAGGCAAATGAGGCACATCATCAACTTACCAAGGTACCCAGGAGGGTAACCAATTTCACGCATTCTCTTAAGCCACGGAGGTGGATCCAACTCCTGTGCAATGGAAGATAATAGCCAAAATTAATTTATTGAAAAAAACAGAGAGAGAGAGAGCACTGTAGAGTCCATTTAATGCATTATTATTTTTGTAAGTTTGTTTTCCACAAGAGCCTTACAATTATTGATAAAACAAAATGGAAATAGATATGTGATCAAACTTAAAGGAACTAATGATAAACATACAACATCATCGATTAGGAACAACAGAATTTAGAATTAAATCTAAATGAAAAATAATAAAGGGAGAGCAAAAGCATTCTAAATTCAAAAGGAAATTCCACGATTATATAATACACTGTAAAAGAAGAGAATCAAGTCAAAATTTTAGGGTAAGAAATACAATCTGCTCCAGAGGAAACTTCATGGAATGGAGGAAAGTGAAAAGATGAATTCAACAAAGTAAGAAGACAATTTTAGAAATATGTTATTAAAGCCTTCAAAATAAATTAAACCATGCCTTAATCAGATTTAAAAATAACAATTATTCTTTTGGAAAAAAAACAGATAATTTGAGGTTTTGTAAAATGCTCACACACCAAATTCATTCATCTTAACCTCTTTGACTAATATTAGCGATACTCATTCAGCTTGAGTATAAATTTAAAGCCAGTTGTCACAAATTACAACTTTAAGCTCTTCTTTAGCAAACTTGCATCATAACCAAGTGACGACTTGGAAGAAAACTTAGGTTTTGCCCTTGTGACATGTTTTTTTCTCAAGTCGCATTCAGTTGGTTTTTTCCTTTCGAAAAGAACTAACTTCGTTTACTGCTAAAATGACCTATTGTATGAGGAAATTCCAAATACAATTAGTAGAATGAATTAGATATTTCTACATTTTATGGTAATGGCAATGACCAACATCTCTAATCGCTTTTTGGGTAGCAACCTATATATTTAGTGGATTTTGAGGAATTTTTGTCATTATGTTGAATTCCTACTGCAAACTGCATTGCTTCTAGGTATTACTGCAAAATTTTTGGAGTTGAAATTCTAAGTTTTTCCACATGTTGCACTTTCTGCCCTCTGTCAACATCAAAATCGTACTTAAACATTTTAGAATCATCACATGGTATTTTCTTTATGCCTTTTAACCTATGTTACAGCAAGTTTCTGATACATGGAGATGCATACCAAATACATCTAGAAACCCCCATCCCCAAATCTTCAGGGCACTGCAAGGTGTGTCAAGGGTAGGACATAGAGGACCCTACCCAAAATATATAAGGATTGAAAATATATTAATGTTCAAAGCTTTAAACTCTTAAAAATCATAATTAATAATACAAACATGAATGATGATACATACCAATCAGAGTTCAATGTCAGATCCAATGAAAACACACTGCAAATCCATTGTCGTGATGACTTTTAAGCTACCAAACCACTGCCTAGCAGCAACAAAAAGATGGCCAAGCACTAGCAAATGATCATTGTGATTTATTTTGTGTTGTTTAGAGTTTATAAAGTGTAGGAGGGATAGTAACTTAGTGGAACCAAACAAAAAAGGGTGAGAAACTAATAATTAGGTTTTAGGATTTTTTTTAAACGAATTATCCTCAAAAAAGGGTGCCACGAATGGGCACTTTTGCACATCCCTCGAGGGCATAGAGTGCCTCTACACATACCAAAATGCAAGGGAACCAATTTTTGGGTATATTAGCATACCCACCAGCATACTCTATAGTACCCGACATACAGTGTACTTGTGGGCCATATCTATCCCCTGCATCCCTGATAAAGAGTCCCAGTCCAAAACGTGAACCCAAGAGGTTGGCTATCCATACCCATATTACACTATGTTTAACATTCTCCACCCTTTTAAGGGACTAGTATGAATGATTTTCTCGCTATTTGTTTACTTAATTGTTAACCCATGCAATTACGGTAAAATATGATAAATATGGGTAATGATCTTTGTTTGATATTCTTTTGATGGTTATGACATGACATATTTAGGTGATGTATAAATTTTGTTTGTGCTCTAGTACTTTATATGGGAATATTTATGAAAGCAAGAAATCATCAGTGATAGATGGAAACATTGTGGTGGTTAATTAAGATTTAAATGCATTATGGACATTGTTCTTTATAGTGGGGTTCATAGTCGTCACAAGAGCCAATCTAGCTTGGCACAAATGGTCGTTGTTGTAAGATTTTATATGGGTTCATAACACAAAAACACAGACATATAAATGTGGAGAGTAATAGCTGTCAGAATATATTAATAGTGCAACCAATACATGAATGGGAGTCCTAGGTATGCTACCCACAATACATATACCACCCTCGCATCTTTATAATCTCATATTACATCATTTATAACACCCCGAGTCAATTACGGAGGTTTAACCACCAAGCCCCTATTAAAATTTCACCTCATGGCAACACATGCCAAGCACAATTCTCTTAGTAACTAATTCAAGTAGTGTGTCCCATGTGTGCCAAGGTAGGTACATGCCCACACATGGGAGACACCCATTCCACATATTTTTATGCAACAATTGAAGTAGTGTGCCCTCCCAGTGTAAGTAACTCCAAGTGTCAAAAAAACAAATGAAAATGGTGCTATGAGACAATTCGCCCTTGTGAGATTCTCCCACTAATGCATCCCTCTCACAACAAGACTCAACTACTCTCCAAGCAATAGGTAAACTAACACTCCCTCTTTGCAAGGAAAGTGTTCTCCATTGCACCAAGTTTCTCCCTCATCGTCTCAAACTTCCCCTTTGACAAGGGCACTATCAAAAAAAAACCTGCCAAACTCCAATGTCCTTCATGTCAAATTCACAACCCAATTTCTCCTCACAACACAACATGAGTTGTTCATAACTTCGTGCAATTCTAAACTCATCTATATACAGAGCTACGACAGGAAGATCAAATTTATCAAAAAAAAAAAAATTAAATCTGCACTAATCTTAAAAAACCCCAACTTGTGTAGAACTCATTGATCCTCAAATAGCAAGCTCGTGATGCATGCATCAACCCCCTTAAACGGTCTTCATCAACCTGCACATACGGATCTCTCGTCCATGCGCCTCGAACCTCTGGCAAACAGAGCAAAAGTCTCATCGAGTTCAACACCCTCTTTCTAATAGAATCCTTTGGCAACAATCATGCCATTGTTCTTTTCAATGCTCCCATTAGTTACATGCTTGGAATGGATCTCTATATTAGGTTTTGGAACAATCCCCAAACATCATAATCCTACTTCGTGGCATCCTACCATAGTTTCTCTTTAGTTGCTTCCTCACAACTAGAAGGCCCTGTCACAAGAATATTAGTCATTAATGCAACATGAATTGGAAAATTCTTAGGAGGATTAGTCAATCAAAAAGTACACTTTGGTGCTCCAAAATGCTCCTAAGAATCATGTAATGTCTAAGTAGGCCATCTCGAATACCTAGCTGAACTTGAGGGTAATGAGGCCTTTGTTTCTTGACTAGAACCTTGCTAGTTTGAATTTGATTTTTCCTTCAATTTCATATCATACTTTTAGATAGCAAGCTTTTCTCCTTCCTCGCACTCTATGGGAAGCTCCTATGACTTCATGTCCCCGCTTACCGTTGTCTTCTTATGTGTTGGAATGTAAATCCAATAAACCTTGGATGTCTCATTATACCCAACAAAAGTAGCCTTGATAGAAAAGGGTTCAAGCTAAGTCATGTTCTCGTCAGGAACATGAATGAAAATAGGACAGCAAAAACATGGAAATGCCATCCATGAAGCTTCAATTGGTAAAAGCTTCTTCCGATGTTTTTTTCCTACAAGATCATCTAAGGACATGGATTCAAAATCTCAATAGTTGTGTTGCATGCCTTCACCCCAAGACACATGGGCAAATCCATGTCATGGATCATTACCTTAGTTGTCTCATTGATGGATTGACTCTTACTCTCAATAGACCCATTATGTTGCAAGTTGACCATTATTATTATGATGTTTACTATAACACCCTCCCTTAATGGTCAATCTACTAACTACACCAAGCTTAGCCCGAAATTATATATATTTATCAGGACCAAAGACTTGGTAAAAGTGTCTGCAATTTGGTCCTCTGTTGGACAATATTGCACCTCAATGGATCCATCCTCTACAAGTTTTCTAATGAAGTGACAATGTATTTCAACATGCTTGGTATGCTCATGGAAGACTGGATTCTTTGCTAGTTTATGCACCCCTTGGTTGTCATAGAATAGGGGTGTTGGCTCTATCTATTTCATATTCATGTCTGAAAGCATCGTCCTGAGCCAAACTGCCTCACACGCTCCTTTCACTACTCCTCGATATTCTACTTCAATCGATGAAAGGGATAATGTATGTTATTTCTAGTTGGTTCATGTGACTACACCCACGCCAAGGCTGAAAACATATCTAGAAGTGGATCTTCCATTATCCACAAAACCTGCTCAATTCGAATCTGTATACCCACATAACCTAAAGTCTTTGCTTTTTCTATACAAAGTGCCAAAGTTAAGTATCCCTTTCACATATCTCAAAACCCTCTTTACTATTGTCTAATGTTCTACTTTCAACGCTATCATGAATCTAGAGATGAAGCTCACAGTGTAGCTCAAATCAAGCCTAGTGGTTGATAGGTATATCAAGCTCCCCACTAGTTTCCTACAGACTAACTCATTAACTACCTTGGAGTCTCTCTTGGTTGAAAGCTTCAGCCCTTTCTCCATAGGTCTAGACGAGATTTTGCAATCTATCATTTTGACCATGTCAAGGAAACTGAGGGCATATTTTGTTTTGAGACAAAAATGTTGTTACCTTTTTGCCAAGCTTCTACACCAAGGTAGTAATGTAGGAGGCCTAAATCAGTTATGTCAAAAGATTTACTCATATTATATTTGATATATTCAATAACACTTTCCTCATTATTTGTAATAATGATGTCATATACATATATGACCAGTAGAATGACATCATTACCAATGCTTTTGATGTATAGATTGGAATCCAAAGGACTCCACTAGAGCCCTTGTTCATCCAAGTACATGCCAATTTTAATGTACCATGCCTTAGGGGCTTGATTTAGGCCATATAGAGCTTCCTTTAGTCTGCACACAAGATGCTCCTTCAAAACCTAAAAACCCCGTGGTTGATACATGTAGACTTCTTACTCCAAATCTCTATTGAGGAAGGCACTTTTCACGTCCCTCTGATGAACATTCCAACCAAATTGTGTAGTCAGGGATAGAACTAATCGGATGGTGCTCATCTTTGTTGTAGGAGAAAAGGTGTCCCTATAGTCGATGCCCTCTTTCTCTGACAACCCTTTTGCAACCAACCATGCCTTGAACTTGTCAAGCGTGCCATTTGCCTTGTACTTGACCTTGTACACCCATTTGCAGCCAATGGGTTTCTTTCCTTGTGGAAGATTTGTGCAATCCCAAGTCTCATTTTCCATTAGACTCATGTTCAATTGTTATGGCCTTCTCCCATTCAATTTTCCATGTTGCCTCCTCGAACACCTATGGCTCATAAACTCCCTGAATATTAGCCATCAAAGCAAAGTTGACTGTGTTAGATTCTTCTTGCTCTTGCCTCTTGATGATCATCTCTCAATCATTTCACCTATTCAAACATCTCTAATGGTGTTGTGCCACCACTTTGGCCTCTTCTTAGGATCCTCCTCATCAAAATCAATGCTATCACCTATATGTTGATGTTTTGGTAGCTCCGAGAGGTATTTTCATCCTAGACAACTTTTCTTAGAGTAGAAGAAGATTCCAAGAAGTCAAAGGAAGACCATTAAACAGTTGAAGAACACCCCGGAAAAGAATACAATGAAATAGAAAACCACATAAGAGAAGTCTGCCCACAGGAAAAAATAATAAAGTGGAAATATAATTTCCATGAAGAGAAGTCGGCCCACAGAAATAATAAAGTAAATTTGGAGACCCAAAATAAGAAGTCTGTGCCAGACAAGCACCCAGATTAGTATAAATACAAGTTTGGGTCAGTTCATTTGTACAGCCACACAGTTCTCCTTCTGCAGTGTGCACTAAGCAATTGCAGCAGTTTCGCTATTTGTGGTTTTCTATTCTCTTGGAGAGTGCGCCCCACTTGGGGAAGGATATTCTTGGTGACTCTTGGTGATCTCTCTTGTGCGCTACCTCTAGAAGAGTTGTGCTAAGGTTGTGTGGTGTTGCCCAGTTGTTTCGCGTCAGTTGCAGTTGCAATTGCAGTTACCATAGCAGTTGCAGTTACCAATTGTGCCAGTTTTGTGGTGCGCTAGTGATGCGCCTATCTTACGCCAATTATGTGGTGACTCGGTTGTCTACCCTCGCTAGGGTTTGACAAGGAGAAGAGATAAGTATTTGGTTCTTCATTATTGATTTGCTCTTGTGATTAGAGCCTGTTCATGGTTGTATTGGAATATTCTCTCTAAGAAAAGTTGGCTGGGTTTTTCCCCAAGTTTGGGGTTTTCCCAGGATAAATCTTTGTGTCTTCTTGTGCTTGTTTATCTGCTACTTATATATTTTAATATATGATTATTGAATGTTAAAAGAACATAAAAATGCTATGGTAAATCTAATGTTAACAAAACTAATGAAAATCTAACATGGAATCAGAGATGGTGGCCTTCAGAACAGTCTAACCGTTGGAAGGAAGATTGTGAGATTTACCACATTGTTGAGATTTGTTTCTGCACATGCAATTTGTTGCTACACAATTTTCTTTGTCAAGCTTGTTGAGCACTTGTTATAAAGTCGATTGGGACAAACTCCACCACTGATCAACTCGCCCTACTCTAGCGCACCAATTGCACTTCTCAGATTGACTTTCCGTCAAAATTAAATTTGTAGGCTTTTAGGCTTGTTGACATTTTCCTGGACATTGAACCTTCTGATTCAAATTTCTAACTTTTTCTTATTGATGTAATGTCTCAGATTAGAAAACAAAGTTGGATGGTGTACTTGTATATAAGATGAGGGTGTTTGCAAGAGACGTACACTTGACAAAAGGACATTTATCCAAGCAGTGACAGTAGATCCAAAGGGATTTTAGATCTAGTGCACTCAAAGGAAGCCCAAGAGTTGGAGGCAGCAGTGACGATGTCTCCTACAATATAGAACAACTCAAATGGGACAGCAACAGCTAGACTCCAAGTTTGCATATCAAGTTTGATATTTTATATTGTTGCAGCCTAAGTAAGTGTTGTAACTAGAATAGCAGTCTTTAGAGTTTTATTACTACTATTGCTATCAAATGTTTAGTAACACTTGAATATTGTTGGTATTATGGTCATTAAGTAAAATCTCTTTGTTCAATATTAATGGTGCACTTGTTTACAAGATAAATTATTCTCCTCTAGGAGATGTTCTTAATTGTTGATCTTGTTCCGGGCAGGTCACAAGTGATAGCTCTGAGAAGGAGCTACTATGACGATTGCTCCCGTTCTTGTTTTTATTATTGTTCTTATTATAAGAGTGTTATTCTTGTCTGTTGTTTTCCCTTGTTGTTGCTCTTGTTCCGGGCACGTCAAAGGTGATAGCTCTGAGAGGGAGTTATAATGACGATGGTAGGAGGAAACATATAGACATGGAACAGATTATCCAGACATAGAGTTGTGTACATGACCATACACATCCATGTAATGAAGGAGAAAAGGGCGAAGTCAAAACCTTCTGGCAAGAAGGGTACTTTTGCGGGATACAGAGTATCTCATATAGAGATTGATTGTAAGGAGCAGAAGACTCCAAAGATGATTGTAAAGATCCCTCCAGTTCAGTTGATCACTCTTTAGATCATCAAGAAGAGCCAGTAGAGCTAGAAGGGCCTACACAAAATCATTGAAGTGACCAAGAAGAGACTAGCATGGTCCTGTGATACTTTGCAAATATATGGCATTGATGAGCCATATCATCAGGAGGAGCAAATGGCTCCACCAGTGGTGAGGCAGGTGACCCCACCAAGTACCAAATCAGAAGGAGCCAGAGTTCAAAGGGAGTCAGCCCTCAAGATCCAGTAGGGAGGAGCAGCCTCCCAATACAGCCCATAGGAGATCAAACTTCAGAGGAGGTCAGCAGATGCAGAGGGAGCAAATGGCTCCAAAGATTATATAAACTCAGAGGGAGCATGTGCACTGAGAGTGAGCCTGATCTCAGAGAGATTCAGTTGACTCAGAGGAAGATCAAATCATTCAGAGGAAGTTTCCCCTCAGGATTCAGGTGGGAGAGAGAGACGTCTTCCAAGACTGACAGACAAGTGCCATGAGTTGAGGAGGCTAGATCGAAGCTTCAGAGACTTCGAGGATATATGAGATACAGGCAGCCAATCATAAGGATTGGTAAATGGATTTTGCCTCAGTTCCAGAGAGAGCAAGAGACCACACAAGTTTTCCAGCTATGTGGCACTGATGAGGAAGATCATTGATTCAGAGCCTTCCACTTATGAGGAAGCTGCAAAGCAATAACTGTGGAAGGATGTTATGATGATGTGTGGAAAGTGGTTATGAAGGGAAGTCAGTGGTGACTTCCAAGTGGATCTACAAGATCAAGTATGTTGCAGATGGCAGCATAGAGAAGTACAAAGTGAGATTTGTGGCTAGAAGATTCTCCTAGAAAGGAGAAGATTATGACGAGACACTTGCTCCAGTAGCCAGAAGAAGTGTACATAGAGCAACAACAAGATACATGAGAAGGAGTCTCATGTCTACAAATTGAAGAAAGAATTGTACGGGCTTAAGCAGGCACCCAGGGCATGGTATGCCAGAATAGACAATTATTTGATGAGCTTCGGGATGGTTGCCCCTTCATATTGGATGACCTGTTTTTTACAAGGGATAAGAAGCTCACAGTTGGGTGAAAGAGGGAGCTCACTTGAAGAGTTCGAGATGAAGGATCTAGGTCTAATGCATTATTTCTTGGGATTGGAGGTGTGGCAGAGGCCAAATGAGATTTTCCTTAGCCAAGGAAAATAAATTGTTCAGATCCTGCAGAGATTCGAGATGATGGACTACAGAGATACCTATGTTTATGAATCTAAAGCTCTTGAGTGATTCATCTTCAGATTTGGTGGATCTTATGATGTACAGACAGTTGATCGAATCCTTGATGTACCTGGTTAACACCAGGCCAAACATATGTTTTGCAGTGAACACTTTGAGTCAGTACATGGTTGAGCCTAGACATGTACATTGGATAGTAGCAAAACATGTGTTGAGGTACCTACATGGTACAGTTGGATATGGATTGAGATATGTCTCGGATGGAAATGTGAAGCTGCAAGGTTATACAAACTCTGACTGCGGAGGGAGTGCAGTGAACCGGAAAAGCACATCCAGATGGTGCTTCAGTCTAGGATCAAGCATGATCTCATGGTTGAGCTGGAAGCAGACATCAGTGGCACTCAGTACAACAGAGGCAAAGTATATCGCAACCGGTGTTACAAGTCGTGAAGCAGTGTGGCTTAGGAAGTTGCTTGCAAGGTTATTTGATCTAGAGTTGGAGCCAACTTTGATAAATTGTGATAATCAAAGTTGCATGAAGCTTTCAAAGAATCCTGTCTTTCATGACAAGTCAAAGCATATAGAGATCAAATACCACTACATCCGAGACATGGTGCAGAGAGGAGTTGTGGAGCTCCGATACATATCCAGAAATGAGCAGATAGCAAACATTCTCACCAAGCCTCTGTCTAGAGTGAAGTATGAGTATTTTAGAGACAACCTTGGCGTGATGCAGAATGTCCACCCTTGTTGAGAGGGAGGTGTGGTGTTTCTCCTCTAGTCGACTAACCCCTTTGGCCAAGGATTTCCTAGATCAATCATGCGAGGTGACTGAGGGAGTAATGCACAGTCGGGTACAAGTCTTGCCTACGTCGTGCGAGGTGGCTAAGTGTGAATAAGACTACTGGGAGAGGAAAAACATCATAACGTAGTCGTGAGATTATGGCAGTAATTGTGTGCTACTAGTCGATTGCTACATAGTCATGAGACTATGGCAGTGGTTGTGTACCACTTGATAGTAGTTGTGTACTACTATGACAATAGTTGTGTACTACTTTGGCAGCGGTTGTGTACTACTATGACAGTAGTTGTGTACTACTTTGGCAATGGTTGTGTACTACTATGACAGTAGTTGTGTACTACTTTGGCAGTGGTTGTGTACCACTGGACAGTAGTTGTGTACTACTTTGGCAATGGTTGTGTACCATTGGACAGTAGTTGTGCACTACTATGACATGGCAGCAGTTGTGTACTATTGGATGACATTGTAGTAGTTGTGTGTTGATAGTTGTTTGCCATGTGGTCGTGGAGACTACTGGAGTGCTTGGAAGTAGTTGTGTGCTACTAATTGATTGCACCATAGTCATAGAGGTTGTTGCGGATGATTCGAGCTACCGATGGCATGGTAGTAGTTGTGTGCCACTAGTTGATTGCAAAGTAGTCAGTGAACTACTGGATGAAAACATCATTGAAAGATACCTCCCTAGCTAAGAGGGAGTGTTGATGTTTTGGTAGCTGCGGGAGGTATTTTCCTCCTAGACAACTTTTCTTAGAGAAGAAGAAGATTCCAAGAAGTCAAAGGAAGACCATTGAACAGTTGAAGAACACCCGAAAAAGAATAAAGTGAAATAGACGACCACGGAAGAGAAGTCGGCCCACAGGAAATAATAATAAAGTGGAAATATAATTTACAGGAAGAGAAGTCGACCCACAGAAATAATAAAGTAAATTTGAAGACCAAGAATAAGAAGTCGACCCCAGACAGGCACCCAGATTAGTATAAATACAAGTATATGGGTCAGTTCATTTGTACAGCCACACAGATCTCCTTCTGCAGTGCACATTAGGCAATTGCAACTGCAGTTGCGGCAGTTTCACTATTTCTAGTTTTTGGTTCTCTTGGACAGTGCCCCCCACTTGGGGAAGGATATTTTTGGTGACTCTTGTTGATCTCTCTTGTGCGCTACCTCTGGAAGAGTTGCGCTAATGTTGTGTGGTGTTGCCCACTTGTTTTGTGCCAGTTGTAGTTGCAATAGCAGCTGCAGTTGCAGTAACAGTTGCAGTTGTAGTTGTAGTTGTAGTAGCAGTTGCAGTAGCAGTTGCAATTACAGTTGCAGTGGAAACTACAGTTGCAGTTGCAACTGCAATTGCAATTACCAGTTGTGCTAGTTCTGTGGTGCATTACTGATGCGCCTATCTTGCGCCAGTTCTGTGGTGACTCAGTTGTCTACCCTCGCTAGGGTTTGACAAGGAGAAGAGATAAGTATTTGGTTCTTCATTGTTGATTTGCTCTTGTGATTAGAGCATGTTCATGGTTGTATTGGAATATTCTCTCTAAGAAAAGTTGGTTGGGTTTTTCCCGATTTTGGGGTTTTCCTAGGATAAAACTTCGTGTCTTCTTGTGCTTGTTTATCTGTTGCTTATATATTTCAGTATATGATTATTGAATGTTAAAAGAAGATAAAAATGCTATGGTAAATCTAATGTTAACGAAACTAATGAAAATCTAACAATATACATGTGTCATCCAAATGTTGATTTGGGTTATCTGCATTAGAATCTGTAAGTAAATAAATTGTCGACATGGGAGACTCGTCCTTAAAATCGTTACGCCTTTTAGGTGGAATTGATTGAAGCCTGAAACCTAAACCCTTAGCCACAAAGGGTTGCCCTGCAATAATTTTGATCTTTGGACAAGCTTTGAAAGGCCAAAGTTTTTCATCGACTACGATATCTCTATTGAAATTTAACTAGTTCGTGTCAACATCAACCAACCTATAAGCTTTTACATTGTCATTGTACCCTATGATCATCAGTTTCTTGCTCTTTGGGTCTAATTTGCTTATTTTTTCTTCTGGAATCTAAGCATAAGCAATGCAACCAAAGACCTTAAGATGACTAAATTTGAGCTCCCTACCAAACCATGCTTCCTTTGGGGTCCTTTGCTTCACCCCCAAAACTTGTTTGGAACATTGCCTCCACCCAAAATCTATTTGAAACACACATGTTCTCCATTATACACCTAGTCATTTCTATGATAGTGTGGTTCGACCTCTCAACCAGTCCATTCTATTGGGGAGTGTAGGGTGTAGTGAACTGTCTTTTTATACAATGTTTAGCACAAAAGTTGTTGAATTCTTTTGAACAAAATTCTCCACCATTAACAAATCTAAGAATAGTAATGTAAAACCTAATATTTTTTCTACTAATGCTTTGAACTTTTGGAATTAAATATAACACATTAAATTTCAATATCAAAAAATACGCACACATTTTCCTACTACCGTCATCAACAAAAAGAAGGAAAAGCCTAGCGCCAATGATAGGTGCCATGTTCATTGGTCCACAAACATCTACATGAACTAGCTAAAGGAATCTATTTTCTCTCCAAGCTTGTCCTTCATCGAATGGAGCTCTATGTTGCTTCCTTGGTGGGCAAGCTCCACAAACACCTTGTATCTATTGATGGATGCTAGAGAGTCCATCTACCAAATTATCCCAGGCCATCTACGAGAGGTAGGTCAAATCTAGGTGTAAATACCGTTGATGCCACAGTGTACTAATGTCTGATACATTCTTGGCTTCAAATGCATGGCCCCCAACCTGTCCAATGTCAGCCAATCTTAATAGGGCATGATCTTCCACACCAAGAACAATAGTCTTTTTGGTCTCTTTGTCAACTATGTAACATTTCTGATTGCTAAAGATGACTTCTACATGGGGGTAGTGCCTCACAACCTGACTAACTAAGAGTAGATTAAGCTCCATTCCAAGCACATAGAACACATCAAGGAAAATCAATGTGTTCCCTCCAAAGGAAATCTATACATTCCAAAGAAAAATCATCATGTTCCACCATCGAAGATCACTAAATCTTTAGAGGAATTACAAGCAATGTACTCTGTGAATCAATCCTACCTTTTGGTGAAGTGTCGTGATTCACCAAAATCTTGTGATGCACATGAATTTATGTACAACGCAAATAACTTGGGTTGATCTACTTGTCTTTCACCATGAATGCATAGAAAGTTTACTCCTTTGTATGCCCTGCAACATGAACCTTCTGTTGAGGCCCTCCCTCGTTGGTTTTCTGATCAACCAACCTCTTTCTATAGTGTTTCTTCATATGGTCCACCTTGCCACCGTAATGACATGCGATGTTCTTCAAACTCTCGGTTGCATCCTCACCATTGCCTTGCCCTTTCTTCTTTACCCACTTGCCTTTACCTTTGACATTAGCTACAAAGGCCTATTATGTATCCTCTGCCTCACTGCTACTACCAAACTATTTCTTCCATTTGTCCTACTATAACAACTTATTGCATAGCTCTTCAAACGTTATGTCAACATTTGTGGTGGTGATGTCCAAGGCCTCAATAAAGTGCTCATAAGCACATGGTAAACTTTTCAACACAATTACCATGTCCTCTTCCATTTTTGGACCAATGGAAAACAAATGTTCTCTGATATCCTCGGTCTTGAGTAAATGATCCTACAATGATGCATTCTCATGCATCATGATCAAAAACAGCATATTCTTCGAGAAGAAGGCCTTGCCATTGTCTGAACTCTCATGCAACTCTTGCAAATGCTTCCAAATCATTGTCGAAGTCGTCCTTGTCTAGACTTCACGAAGCATTTCATCTATTACGACCAACTTGATCAGTGTTATTGCTTATTTGTCTCACTCATCATACTTGTCCTAATCTCTACCTACAGTTGTTGATCAGGTATCTTTGCCTGGGACCATATTAGCCAAGAGCCTATACTCAAATATGACCAACATACACAACTTCCAAGTATTGTAATTTTTACCACAAAATCTTTGGCTACCTTCCAACATTATGTTGGGTAAAAGGCCATTGGTACAAGTCAAAAAATGCAAAAATATATATTGAAACAGAGTAGAATGTGGATAATACTTGTTCTTCCCTCCCTCAATCTACAATCTTAGAGTAAGATAAGATAAGTGTATTAATGCCCGGCAAATGACCACAAAAGTAGGTCAATGGCACTGTTTTGGTGATCAGCATAAAGAACCCTATGGGTTTACTTGAAGGAGTCTCCAAAGTGGTCCCCTTAAGGCATCGCTTTCCGCATGGCCCTCATGGGAAGACGCTTTGAAGAAGCCCATAAGAAGCCCCGAAGGTGTTGTCAAGAAGCCCCTACAATGTGGTCAAGAAGCCCCGAAGTTGTGGTTAAGAAGCCCCGAAGGTGTGGTGAAAAAGCATACAGATGTCCAAGATCAAGATTGCAAGATGGAGATTGTAGAAAGTATTATTTGTGATCAATTTGGATACCCTATCTTTGAGGGCATTTTTACCCTACATAAATAACTCAAATGGAAGCACAAGTTACATGGTTGGAAAGCTTATTCTGAGACCTTTCTCACGGTATATGGAAGTCCTTCTAACTCCCTAGGAATGAGGAGATATGAATTATTCTGTCCAACGACCTAGCCAGAAAATTGAGGTCGACTCAACTAATTTTGGGGACAGAATTACTATAAATACAGGATAGAATTTCACATTTTTAGTGTAACCAGGCAAGAGATCAAGTATGAGGTGCGCACAAAGTGTTTGGGGTGTGTTCTAGTGTGCAAGAGAAGTCTAAGGGATTCTCTTAGGGTCTTTCTTATTCTCAAGGTATGCTATAAGGTTGTGATGTTGTTGTAAGATTGTGATGCAACTGTATGCTTTGTTTTGAAGGAGTGATGTTGTCGTGAGGTTGTTGGGGTTTATGTGGACCCATGTGGACCTAGGATCTCTATGTGGACCCAGATTGTGAAGCTCGTATTTTGGAGACTTTGGCACATGGTTGGCACATGTTTTTATGTGGTTGTTGGGTTTTATATGTGAACCCATGTGGACCTAGGATCTCTATGTGGACCCAGTTTGATGATGATGATGTATCAATGATAGTGATAGAGATAGTGACAATGATAGGTTGATTCTTTTATATACATATTTGAGGGTGGAAGGAAGGGGCACGGAAAGGGGGTTGGAGCCTCCTTCCAATTAGAACTCGAGAATCTAGGGAGTTGTAGCTTCCTTCAAGTTGGTGCATGTAAATCAGGGGGTTGGTGCCTCCTTCCAGTTGGAGTTGGAGAATCTTGGAAGTTGTAGCTTCCTATGAATGTAATCTTGTTATTATATAAGAAAAGCATTTTGTGGTTTATTTCCATGTTAAATATGTTGTGCACTGTGTATTTGTTCTTCTTCTCTTTATTGTATATTGGGATGCATTTATTTGATTGAAAAGTTAAAGTTTTAAAAGGTGCTAAATTATAATTGATACCGATTCACCCCACTCTCAGTATCAACAATTGGTATCAGAGTTGGTTACCTTCAGAACAGTCTAATCACTGGAAGGAAGATGGTGAGAAAAAATGGAAGGCCACATTCCAAATGGGATTCCACCATTTGATAGAAACAATTATGCATACCGAAGCAACAGAATGCAAACTTACTTGACAGCTTTAGGAGTAGACATTTGGCTTTCAGTTGTCAATGGTTATAAAGTTTCGAAAAATACTCCAACTGATCCAGATGAGAAGAAATTAATGACTTGTAATTCAAAGGCTAAGCATGTGATCATAAGTGGATTGACACCAACTGTTTCTAGCAAGGTGATGGGTTGCAGCATAGCTAAAGAGGTTTGGGATAAACTTCAAAATATTTATGAAGGTGATCTGAAAGTCAAGCAAGTCAAGCTTCAATGACACAAAGCACAGTTTGAAAATCTGAAAATGAATGAAAAAGAAGATATTGCAACCTATTTACTCAGAGTAGATGAAGTTGTCAATGCCATTAGAGGATTAGGAGAAGAAGTCAAAGAATCTTTGGTTGTACAAAAAGTGTTGAGATCACTTCCTTTGAGATATGATGCAAAGGTCTCGGCCATTGAAGAAACTAGGGATTTGACCAAAATGACAATGGATGAACTACATAGGACCCTCACAGCATATGAAATGAGAACAGATATAGAAAATGGACAGTCAAATACAGAAGCAACTTTTAAAGCCACGAAGAAAACAAGGAACAAAGAACATAGGGTAGGAGAAAGACCAGGCGATGAATCAGATGAAAAAGAAGAATATTTCGTAAGGAGGCAGAAACTCATTCCAAAGACAGAAGAAACAAACATAGAATCTTTCTAGGGAAGCAAAGACATCACAAGAAGACGAAGAAACTCTTGAAAAATTGAAGCATACTGAAGAAGAAAATATCAAGCTCGGAAACAAAAAAAGAGAGTTAAAAAACAAATTGAAAATTTTTGAAGAAGATAATCATGGGCTTGAAAAGACAATTGACAGCTTGAAAGAGCAGTTAGATAAAGCCAAGAAGACTGAAGATTACGAAAAATTAAAAGCAGAATTGGATCACACAAGAAAAGAACTGAGGTTGACAACTGAAAAGTTGAATTACTACAAAAAAATTGAAAGAAGTACTAAAAAGTTAGATGAAATTCTTAACAAACAGAGATCACCTTCCGATAAGACGGGACTTGGATATGACAACAGTTTGAAGATAGCAGACACAGATAAAACATACAGGGAAGATGAAGGAAATTCTAGAAACTATGCAAATGCCTTAAGAAGTAGAATCAGCAAACAAGAGGGAGTTGAAGAACAGCAGGAACATGACACCTCCAACTGGAATAGAAGATCATAATTCAGAAGGGGTGAGACACCAAGAAGGTCCTTTTCTAACAGGTATGAGAGTATTTTCCTTGGTCATTGTTATGCTTGCAGAAACTTTGGACACAATGCAATACATTGTAAAATCAATGCAAGAAACAACTATATGAGAAACATAAATGATTATGGATATCCAAAGGACAATAATGTAAATAATAGATATGGAAATGCTCATGAATTTGTAAACATAAACTACAATCCATTTGATCCACTGATGGATCAAAACATTGTATGCTACAAATGCAATAATATTGGTCACAAAGAACGAGATTGTAGAAATATGAAAGATGATGCTCCTATCATAGAACCAGCTACAGTATGGGAAAGGAAAGAGAATCAAAACAAGGAAGATTGTTGATTAGCACTGCTTGCTGAAAATAAAGAAGACGAATGTGTTAGAGCAAGATTTGCCTCACCCTATGCAATCTTGCAGAGAGGGCCTTATTCCATTTCCCTATGCAAACTTATCTTCCCTTTTACTAAAATCCAGACACAAAAATACAAATTTTTCCACTTGTATGCATCTTGCAAACTATACAGCAAGTGTATACGCAGGCTGCTCCACTACAACCCGCATACATCGGGATTTGTGCCAGAAAATAAAAATTAAATGTCGGGTTTCCATGTCACGACAGGAGATCTCTGATCCTTGGCCTTCCATATACTGGAAACGTTCTGACTCTGCCCTTCAGTTCCATTTTGAAGGCTATAAATGGGCCAATTCCGAGCTATGAAAAAGGGAGAGGAATGCAACTTTGAGAGCAAAGTTACTCTAGAGAAATTATTACTTCATATTGAGTTTGCATCCCTTTGTCCTTTAAGTCTGAACACAGTGTTCAGCCCCCAAGCTCTTCCCTTATTGATGGAAAACCTCATTGTCTCCCTTCTATGAGCTTGTCTTTGGTGGAGGATTGAAGTGGTGGAGGCCCAGCTGGAAGGAAATTAGTTTCTCGGTTCCGAACCGTGCCGACACAAAAGTCTATAATATTTTCACTTCTGTTGATCATTTATTAATAGAAATACTTATTTCCCGTCCAATTCATATCTTACAAATATATGAGTTATTATCCATGGGCGTATTTGTTATGTTTATTAATGGATTATGCTATCTAATGTGCTAACCTTTTACATTATCACCATATGCTTGCTTTGCTTGTTTGTTGAGAATTAGTTGCAGGTATATAGCTTTGGGTTCAAGTGCTCAACGGTGGACTTCATCGAACATCTGGACGAGGTAGGCCTCTTTCTTATCTCGCTTGCACATTAGTTTATATAGCATATGTTTGGAATAGAATTGATTTCTGCAGTCATTTCCGTCTGTTGTGGTTTACCCTAGCCATAGAGAGATTTTCCTCGTAACAGAATTGGCGACCATACTGGGGATTGAATCTTCTTTCCTGGGGTTGAAGTACTTTTCTCCTTAGATTGTTCCTGTTTCTATTGTGGTTCTTGTCGTATCATTGCTTGACAACTCCTGTTCACTATGGGTCTGAGTTTTCAGCCTTTCCCCCTTGCCTGGCCTTGTTTTAAAGCATATACGTGCCTTTTGCCTTGACAGGCGCGTATACACGCGGGTTGTCTCACTGCAAGCCGCGTATATACGCTCTGTCTGCTTGAACAGTCGCGTACATCAGTTTGCCTTGCCTTTTTGCATGGTCTGGTGTTTGTTGGGTGGGATTTGATGTTTGTTGAGTCTTCGTAGGTCTCTGTAGTGCCTGTTGAGTGCTTGTGGGATGACAGGAAATGTTGAGATTTGGATACCTTGGAAAGTGGTCCCCATGTGCTTATGAGTCTCTAAGCACAAAGGGGGAAGACTATTACCCTTGTACTTTACTTTATGA
>ML777853.1:947979-974733 GCA_009831015.1 Picea engelmannii | reverse complement strand
TTAACCTATAAAACATTGAGCAGAAAGTGGGATGACTGTTTGCTGTCCTAAAACAGCAAAAGAAGACAGCCATACAGTTGAAACTTAGAGCCATACTAAGGTCAAGGACAGACCTTAGATGGCAGCCTCATAGGACCTCAGTTTTTCAACAGGAAACCCTCTTTTGGTTGAATTTCTAAGCGAAGTCTTTCTTTTCATCTTTTCGTTTTTATTGTCCTTGCACATTGGGCTGGGTGTTTTGCTGCTTGGTATCCTACTTGAGTTATCTCTTTTTTATACACAGTAGGGCTATATATCAAGTTACGTTTCAGTCCATGCATTTTCAGTTTTGTTATATTGAAAATACAAAAAAATAGGCATTTTGCATTGGTTGGCATTTTTGTCTTTTGAAGTCATTATCATTAGCTTAGTGCATATAGTGAAAGATTGCGTTTTACTTCGGAATTACAAAGTTGAATTTGAAAATTGCATTGTTTTTTAGAAGCATATCATTCATTGAAAGTTAAAGTTAGGACTTTGCATTATTTTCATATTTACTTTCCTTGCAGAGTCATAACACCATGAGTTTCACTACCATACCTTTTTGAGTAATCACGGCCATTAAAATTAACGCTATAATTTAAAATTGATCAGTCACGATTTTATTTTCTAGGGTGCACAAACTAACATAGGATTTAGTGCCTTGGAATAGGATTTTGTAAGTAAACTTCTCCAAGGCAATTAAATCAACATATGTGTCTGAGTCAGGGGGTGGGGAAATCCATCGTATAATTGGTAAGATCAAGAGGCTCCGCTCACACCGGAGTTAATCACAAGGACGGGCGAAGTCAGTTGAAGGGATATCCCCCCGATACCTTCCTAGCGTCAGAGATATTTCTGGGGATCTATTCGTATCTGGGGATCTTGCTAGTGCCTTTACCTCTGTGAGAGGTTTCAGGCTTTGCTACCCTGCCCATACGGTGGACCTGACTTACGAATGCTCGCTTGTGCATTGGTTATAAAGTGGTTTATTAGTTGCTTGACTTAGGTGTCTCATAGGTTACTTGCAGGGGTTATTCTGCAGGTACCCTAGGTCAGATAAGGGTCGGACAGCACACAACCTTTATGGAGGATTACCTCTCCGGAAGGATCTATCTGACTGGTTGTTAAGCCCACGAGGGCCCTTATAATTGATTATGTTACCTCCGATCTTTAGCAGGGAGTCTCAGGCCCCCCTTGGGCGAGACATACCTTCTTTAGGGAGGGAGGCCACTCAGCCACTTTACCCCGTTTGCGTGCATATTGGTTGTTTGACTTTTGGTATGCTCTTTGATTGCTAGTTGACCTTAGGAGTCTACACTGAGTTGTCATCATCATGGATAGTGGAGTTCCTTTTGCTCCCTCATTTACCGCTACCCACCCCATGATGCCTACTCATTTCATGGGGACGAATCCTATCGCTTTTCATAACGATATGCAGAACTACAATACTCAGTTCGCGCCTTGGGTCTCTAGTCATGTTCCTTTTGATATGCCTTCGCCCGTGCAATCCTCTCCCTGGTCCACTAATATGAATCCTAGCATTGGATCTGGGGGCACCTTGGCTCCAATGCCTATGTCTTCGTTCGATATGAATCACGTCCCTCAACCAACTCTCACTGCGGGTGGTTGGAACCTCCCCTCTTACAGATCCAATCCTAGCTATACTATGTCGGGAGCTAACACTCAAATGGGTGCCTATTCTACTTATTACACCCCATCAATGTATCCTTTGTCGGTTCCTTCGAATACTTTTCCCATTACAGGTCCTCATGTATCCTCGGGTATTTCATACAGGAAGAATCAATTTTACGGTTCGGGCTACCCTCTTTATGGAACCCCCTCACAAGGGGGCAACATATATCCTCACTTGAATAGTCCTGATCATACTTTTGTCTCTTCACAGACTTTCATGATGATACTCGTACACACCTCTTCAAATCAGTTAGGCAGAGGATACTACCTTCCCGGACAGGGACAGGGGATAAACCAGGATCCTTCCTAGCCTGCAATGTTTCAAAGTCAATCTTTCCCTGGACCTTGGCATCGTAACTCTCTCTTCTTGTAATTTACTAGGGGTATATTCGCATTGTCTAGTTTCATTTTACCTAAGTTACCAAGATTCATATATGGATACGGATACACCAGAGTTTTGAAAACCCAATATCCAGATACATCGGAGAAATGACAGGGACAAACAATATAAATATATTTTTATAAATTTTAAAAATAAAACGTATATAAAAAATAAATTATATAAATTTTTAATTATATATATATATATATATAATACATAATATTTATATAAAATAATTGATGTATAATACTTACAAATAATAATTAATCTAATACATCAATTACTTTATATAAGTTAAATTATAAATTTATACTATATAAACTTCCCATTGGTTATATAAAGTTACTTTATAAGTTTACATAAGTTAAATTATAGAAGTTAATGTATAACTTAAGTCATATAAGTCAATTCGAGTTTTATAAGTTACTTTATTGTTTAGAAGGTTTTCCGAAATGATTGTGATGATTCCCAAAAACTTCTAAACAATGATATTGATCACAAAAGTCTTAGATCTTCGAAGTTACTTTATATTATAATATAACTTATAAATTAACTTTATACAAATTATTATATAACTTATATAATATAATTTAAGTTGTCAATTGGGACTAGCTTGAGTGGTTGGGAGGAAGATTGTTATCCTTCCAACCCAAGTTCGAATCTTGCTAGGGATATGACGCGCTCTTCATGAGAGAATTGTTGATACAGCATTGAACCCTCAAGAATCTAGTTTACCCTATGTATCATACTAAAGTTTATAAACAATTATACCCTGGGATACGTATTTCACTCAAAAAATACTTAATACACTAAAGTTTATAACCTCTTATATATTATAGTTTATAAACTTATATATTATAATCTATGTTGCACTGGTTTTCAGGATGAGACTCAGGAGAACGTTGGGGACGGGGGACGCATCCCCAGGATGGCTAGAGCGCACCCCCAAATTTTTCAGGGGATGGCTATAATATATATATATAGATAGATAGATAGATAGATAGATAGATATTAAAAATTTAGAATTCAATATAAACATTTGTAGTTTTTTCAAGCTTGTAAGCATAACAAGCTATACTATATAATATTATGCACAGCCTTTACACTTGCCAATTCTGAAAAAGCTTGAGCAATTTAAAAATGGGCCGACTGACATTCCATTATTGGCCACTAGACATGAGCAAAAGGGAATTTAGCTTTAGGAAACTTAAGTGTAACTATTTGCAATTTGCAATAAGGTCCATTAAAGGTCTATGAGACAGAAAACTGTCTCTATAACAGTTTTTCTTTCAAATATTTATTGTTAATGATGATTATGTTAAAACATAGAAGGCATTCTCTTCTCAATAGGCTTTGCAGATTTTTACAGCTATGTTGAAAACCACTATAAAACTCTTTGGTTCGGTAAAGAGATTAGATTCATATTTCAAATTAAGAAGGTGATTGAATAGGAATTTATTCAAACATTTAGCACCCAATCCAAGTCACTACTATCTGATTGTTTTCACAGTGCTTGAGGTTAGGATGCTGGAAGCACTCGACTTGAATGACTCCGAGAAACCCATGTACAAAATGTAAAAGCTGAGATGACCCAAAAAAAATAGAAGAACAAGAACAATGACCACAAGGATCAACCCTTTGAAATGCTGCATTTCCTGTTCTTTTGACATGGAGGCTTTGCTTGTTGTAATGTTGTTGCTGAAAATACAATATTTAAATCACCCGAAACCCATCATACAAAACCCATGTTTTGAGTTGCAACTTGTATAACAGATTTAGATTCAGTGCAATACAAAAATAATGGATGGGAAAAATGATCAGATTGTCCAATAATCAATGTCCATGATTGTCAAAAGTGCAGATATATGCCCAGAATTTCCCGAAAACTGCCCAAAAAATCCCTGAAATCTGCTCAGAATATCCCGAAATCTGCCCAAAAAATCCCTGAAATCTGCCCAGAACATCCCCGAAATCTGTCCATAACATCCCTGAAATCTGCCCGAAACGTCTTGGGGACAACCAGCAGGTCCCTGATTCCCCAATGAAGTCCCAAGCAGTTTGGGGGTGTTTCCTAAGGGTCCCCAAGTTCCTGAAAGGCAAGTACAGCAGGTACACAAGTTTTTTTGGGGGGAACAGGTACCCGTGCAACATAGATTACAATTTATAGTTTAAAAACTTAAATAAAGTCTAGACTCTATAGCATTCAACACCACATCTCAGAGCCTATCCGCATTCTTCGAAAAACCTTTGCACATTGTGAAGCCCATCTGCGCTCTCCTACAAACTTATAGATTATATTATGATTGTTATTGTTGCCATGGATTCTGTTTCTATTATGCTCATAGCACTTTTCCAAGCTGTCCAATTTTTATCTGCACGTTTTCACAGTTTTCACAGATCTAGAACCCTCGTGCAGTTTTGGAGCAGACCCAAATCCGAATGTGTACCCTATCTGGGGATCCATCCCCTAGAGTCGATGGATCCAATAACATAGCATTTTACACAAGCCAAAAACTATGCTTGCCTTGGCCAATTTCAATTATTTTAAAAGTAACCATGATGATAATATTTTAATTTTTTTTGTGAAAAACCAATGAAAAGCTAAACTCCAGAGCACTAAAAAATTAGCTTCGCTGAAAGCATAATTTTTCGGTATCCACATCTACAGTTCATAGAACTGCATTTGCAACATCTGTCACTAACTTTTGCATGTCTTTCTTTTTATGATTTTCCTATCTTCTTTTTTCACTTGCCACGATTATTTTAAATGTGAAAATGATCATAATATTAAAAACATTTATGTGAACACCCAACAAAAAGGAAATACCTTGAAAGTGCTATACAAAAATATATTTGACTTCAATCAAAATTGTCGTGTATCCACGTCTACAGTTTCTGGAACTGGATCTACCATGTTTGTACAATTACCATTAGGAGATGCTTGTTGAAACTTTCTTGTTTCCTTGAAGATTTTGAGGTTGAGCATGAAGATGTTATGATGAAATTGTTTGTCCAAAGCTAGATAGGGGATGCACGAGAATGGTTTAGAGATTTGCCCACTTCAAGTATATCTACTTTCACTGTGAAAATTTCCAAACCTTATTAGGTGACTGTTGTCCTATGCTTCTTTATTAAATAAATCAGATCTTGAATATACTAAATAACATAAATAAAAATCTGAGCATGCATCAGTCACACAAATGGGTGGAAAATATAAACAGCAGAAGCAAAATAACTTTTCAACTACACAAGGATTTATGTCCTTCAAAACAGTTTATCATTGGTGATCAAAACTTACAAGGACACTTACAGTTTATCTGTCTGTTGGACACTCGGATCAGCACTAGATCTGTTTGTTGGTCACTCAAATCTGCACTAGATCTGCCTGTTGGTCCTCAGATCTGCTAGATATGTCTGCTAGTCAATCAAATCTACACTAGACCTGCTTGTTGGTCCTCAGATCTGCTAGATCTTCCAATTGAACACTCAAATCTGCACTAGATCTGCCTGTTGGACACTCAGATCAACTAGATTTCTCTGCTAGTCACTCAGATCTGCACTAGACCGAACAGTTGTACAAAATTGTTCGATCTGATCTGACCTTGGCTCCTCTCCTATGCTCTGAATCTGCTGAAATGATCTCTCTCTGATCCCTCGAGTCTTCTTGGTGTAAAAAGTGTGTCTTTACCCTCTACCTTGACTTGCCATTATACTTTAGCTGAAATCCTAATCTACCAAAAACCTGATCTCACTTTGAGATCTAGGTTGAGATTAGACTAAATCTCTAATGCAATAAATGCACTTTATTAGACTCAAACAGCTAATTAGAAGACTTTCACTTTATAAATAAAGTGAATTACAAAATAGATTTGACTTGTATGACTTCACACACGTTTGACACAAAACCTGTGCGAAAGTTCCTATTCAAGCTACAAACATCAACACTCCCTCTTAGCGAGGAAGGAATTATGTACCAATCCAAGTTTGTCCCTGAATGCTTCAAAATTTCCATTTGCTAAGGGCTTGGTCAGAATATCTATAACTTGTTGATTTGTGGGTACATATTGGAACTTCATTGCTCACCATGAGTAGATCACCATGGGATGCAACTCCCGATCAAATAAACATGTAAATAGTAGCTTGCGAAGCGAAATGGCCTGACAACTCGTTGTACTAGCTGCCATATACTTTTCCTCTATTGAGATAAATGCCACAAAAGTTTGCTTCCTGTTGAACCAGGATATCATCATTGATCCCAAACTAAAACGACACCCTGAGGTGCTCTTCATGTTTGTTGCACTGCCTGCCCAATCTAAGTTTGTATACCCCTGAAACGTCACCTCATCATCTCCAATATATCTCAACCCATACTCCACTGTGCCTCTCAAGTATCTGAGCACATATTTTGCTGCCACCCAATGCTCCTGCCTCAGCTCCACCATGAGCTGACTCAAGGTGTTCACTGGAAAACATATATCTAGCCTAGTGTCGACCAGATACATCAAGAAACCTATCAATTGCATGTACAACGTGGGATCCACTATATTTGAATCTGAAGTAGTGACCTTCTTCGAGTTAGTGATCATAAGTGCAGTCATGGGCCTGCAATCCTCCATTTGGAATCTCTTCTGGATCTCTACTGCATACTTACCTCGTCCAAGGAAAACCTCCCCTGGTCTCTGCCAAACCTCCAACCCCAAGAAGTAATGCATCAAGCCAATGTCCTTCATCTCGAACTCAACTCCCATATCTGCCTTGCACCCTGCTATGAGCTTCTCTGATCCTATAAGGAATAGGTCATCTACATACAACACCAAAATGAGTAGATCAACCTCAACAAATATGAAATATAAGTTGGGATCTGCTTCACTTTTGGTGAAGCCCATACTCTGCAAGAATTCATCGATCCTGCTTGAGTCCATACAAGGTCGTTTTCATCCTACAAACATGGGACTCATTCCTAATGATCTCAAAGCCTTGAGGATACTCTATGTACACTTCTTCCTCAATTATGCCATTGAGGAAATTTGTCTTTACATCCATCTGTTGTATCATCCATCCCACAATGGAGACTAAGGACATCATTGCTCTAATGGAAGTGTACTTGGCGACTGGAGCAAAAGTCTCCTTGTAGTCCACTCCCTCTTTCTGGGAGAACCCTCTCGCCACAAATTTCGCCTTGAACTTCTCAATGCTGTCATCTGCAGCATGCTTGATCTTGTTGAGCCACTTGGAACTTACCACTGACTTCTTCGATCTTAGCACAGTGTCCCATACATCAGTCTTCATGATGGAAGTGTACTCTATGTACACTTCTTCCTCAATTATCCCATTGAAGAAAGTTGTCTTTACATCCACTTGATGTATCCTCCATCTCACAATGAAGACTAAGGACATCATTGCTCTAATGGAAGTGTACTTGGTGACTGGAGCGAAAATCTCCTCGTAGTCCACTCCCTCTTTCTGGGAGAACCCTCTTGCCACAAATCTTGCCTTGAACTTCTCAATGCTGCCATCTGCAGCATGCTTGATCTTGTCGAGCCACTTGGAACTTACCACTAACTTCTCCTATGATCTTAGCACAGTGTCTCATACATCATTCTTCATGATGGAAGTGTACTCTATGTACACTTCTTCCTCAATTATCCCATTGAGGAAAGTTGTCTATACATCCATTTGATGTATCCTCCATCCCACAATGGAGACAAAGGACATCATTGCTCTAATGGAAGTGTACTAGCCGACTCGAGCGAAAGTCTAGTCATAGTCCACTCCCTCTTTCTGGGAGAACCCTCGCCACAAATCTCGCCTTGAACTTCTCAATGTCGCCATCTGCAGCATGCTTGATCTTGTAGAGCCACTTGGAACTTACCACTAACTTCTTCAATCTTAGCACAGTGTCCCATACATCATTCTTCATGATGGAAGTGTACTCCACCATGGCATCTCGCCATATCTGTTGGCATGCTACCTCTTGATAATTGGAAGGCTCGGAATCTATGATGTCGCTCATCAATGCCATGTAGTTCAAAAACTTCTTTGGAGGTCTTCTCTCCCAGAATGTGCTTCTAGGAGCCTCAACGTACTCCTAAGCATCCCTCAATGTTTGAGTGAACCATCGACGTCTCCTGACAGAACTGGAAGGAGCCAATGGCTCCTCCTCCTCACCTGGAGGGTGTTTCCCTAAACTAGAAGTCGTTGGTGATCCAGGCTCAGCCTTCAGAGCTTCCTGCTCCACGTCTTCTATCATTGGAATAAGCTCATGAGACTTACTGGAAGCAAAGTCCACCTCGACCTTTACATCTCTTCTTACGACTATCTTCCTCTTATTTGAAATGAAGACCCTATAGGCCTTTGAAGTCTCATTGTAACCTACAAACAAACCCTTCCTGTTGGAGGGCTCCAACATGGCCCTCTTCTCTACAGGTACATGAATATAAATTGGACAACCAAAAATGCAAAAAATGACACACCATTGGTTTCACACTAGTGAATGCCTCCTCTAATGTCTTGTCCTTCAAGATCCTCTGCGACACTTGTTTTGAATGTAGACTATTGTGTTACATGCCTCTACCCAAAGAAACATGGGCAAGTCCTAGTCATGAATATTGTCCTTAGCAACCCCTATGATCGATCAATTTTTCCCCTCTGCAACCCCATGTGTTGTGGCTTGTACAGAACAGTCAGCTCCCTCTTGATCCCTGCCTCCTTGCAGAAACCCTCAAACTCCTTGGAGGTATACTCGCCCCCACTATCCGTTCTCAAGACTTTGATCTTCTTCCCTATCTGGTTCTCAACTAATGCTTTGAACTCTTTGAACCTGCTAAAGACCTTATCCTTGGTCTTTAAGAAGTAGATCCATGTCTTGCAAGAGAAATCATCAATGAAGGAAACATAGTACATGCTTCCTATGATTGATGCTACTGACATCGGTCCACAAACATCCAAATGCACTAGGTCTATAATCTCCTTACCCCTATGCTCGATGCTTGGGAAAGCAGACTTGGCATGCTTGTCAAGCATGCACCCTCTACATACACCCTGCTGCTCAATACTGAAATCTAGAAGACCTGTGACTATCTCCCTCAAAATATGCAATACCTTGTGATGTAGGTGCCCCATCCTCTTGTGCCACAACTCGCACAAGTTTTATGTGTTGTGAACTAGGGCTCAAATAGGTTCACCTTGTAACATGTATAAATTGACTTCCCTAACCTCGATCACATGTGCTGCTTCTGGGCTAAATTCCTTTGGCCCGATAACATCATGTTGGTTCTTGAACTCTACTACATAACACTTATCCTCCATGACTTAAACTGAAAGAAAGTTTTTCTTGAGACCTGGAACAAACAAAACTTTGTCAAAGTCTAAAGACTTACCTGACCGGAGTCGGAAGGGAATGGTACCAACTCCTACTATTGGGTACTTGGCATCATCACCAAGTTGAACCCGAACTCCTAAGTCCTGCTATGTTAGACTTGAAAATAACTCTTGGGCTGATGTCATATGCCTAAATGCTTCATTGTCCACATACCAAGCATTCCTCGGTATCATACTGGTAAAGAGGCAAGATACCATCGAGATATCCTTCTTGAACTTGGAGGCAAACTCGCTCATTTGAGTTTCAGTTGAGGTTGCTACCTGATTTTGCTACTGCTTCCCTTTACCTTTCTTCTTGTTCACACATTGCGATGCATAACGTCCTTGCTTATGACATATGAAGCACTTGATTTACTCAAGTCCTTCTTCCCTGTCTCTGAGGCTGAATCCTCACTCTTTCCTTTACCCTTGTTGGGACCTTTACCTTTGCCCTTCTTCGACTCACCAATTAAGGCGAGGTTCTCATCACTACCCTTCTTGTTGGCATTTCACTTCATCTGAGTTTCCTCCTAGATGCAGTCACCCCAAAGCCTTTGAAAGTCGAGAAGGTTCATGAGCACATATGCCTTTGACAAATGGTTCCCATGACATTGGGAATCAATTCAATGCCATGTTCACAAACTCTGCATCGACCACCTTCTCCCCAACTGCTGCAAGTTGATCAGGAATCTACGTGATCTTCATTGGGTAACCGGAAACAGTATCTGATCTGGACATCTCCATGGATCTGAGCTTGTTCCACAAGATCATCTTCCACTTATTGTTCTCACTCTAGTAGAGGCTTACCAGTGCATCAAACATCTCCTTGGTAATCTTCTTCTCAAATATGTGAGGGATCAAGTGATCTTTAATCGCATCTATGATCATCCGCTTGGATTTTACCTCCTCCTTGTTGTGGGCTGCCAGCGGTTGCGAATATGTCAGTGGTGTAACCACATCTTTCACAATATCCTAGAGAATATTCTCTTCCAACAAGAGAGTAACCCTGATCTTCCAAGATAGAAAATTATAGGCACCATCCAATCTGTCCTCGAAATTGAAGCTAGTTGATGTCATCTTTGATCTGCACACAAACTGATACTCTTCGATCATTTAATTTGGACACTCAGATCTACACTAGATCTGCCTGCTAGTCCCTCAGATCTGCACAAGATCTACCTGTTGGACACTTAGATCAACTAGATTTGTCTATTGGTCACTTAGATTTACACTAGATCTGCCTATTGGTCCTCAGATCTGTTAGATATGTATGTTGGTCACACATATCTGCACTAGATATGTATGCTAGTCCTCAGATCTTCCTATTGAACACTCAGATCTGCACTAGATCTACCTGTTGATCACTCAGATCTACATTAGATCTGCTTGCTAGACACTCAGATTACCTAGAAGTATCTATTGGTCACTCAAATCTGCACTACATTGAACAATTGTACAAAACTATTCGATCTAATCTAACCTTGGCTCCTCTCATGTGCTTTGAATCTGCTCAAATGATATCTCTTTCTAATCTCTTGAGTCTTCTTGGTGTAAAGTGTCTTTACCCTCTACCTTGACTTGTCTTTATACTTTAAATGAAACCCAAATCTACCAAAAACCTAATCTCACTTTGAGATCTAAAGTTGAGATTAGTCCAAATCACTAATGCATTAAAGTGCACTTTATTAGACTCAACAGTTAATTAAAGAATTTCACTTTATAGATAAAGTGAACTACAAAATAAATTTGACTTGGACGACTTCAAGCAAGTTTGACACAAAACCTGTGTGGAAGTTCTTGTTCGAGCTACAAACATCAACATTCACTTCCTATGTGCATGCTTTTACATCCAAATGGGGCGATGAAGAGTATCGCTCTTTGCTTGCAGATTTCACTAACATCATAAAACAGGAATTTGAAACAATTTGTGAGTTTAATAGTAGGTTTTCTAAAGCATATGCACAAACCGATCCCATATTCAGAGGAACACGTTTACGCCTTAGATCTATATTTTCATGCTTTTGATTCTAATTTTGGTTTCCTTTTGAGAACAGTATGCAAGACAACGCCTGAAGAATCTTTAGAAAACGCTTCTATTCTTGCTAAGAACTTAGAAATTTATCTTAATGATGAATCTAATCAAGTTGACAATTATCGTGAAGATGGTTCTGCGGATACAAGGGATTCCCAAAGCATAGAGGAGGAAACATGTGAAAAAGTTTATGATGATGAAGAGGATTTGTCTGAGAAAGAGCATGATGATAGAGCAACCTTGTTTTTTGATCCTTAGGAAGAAATAATGTGATAATGTTTCTAGTGTGCCTTCTTCCACTCCTTTGTTCGTTGAGCATGATAAGGAATCAAAGATATAGTTGACAGTCTTGTTGAGGACCCTAAGCCCAAGGAGGATATGCTTCTTTCTTCAAATAGTATATGTGATTCTAAACTATAAGACTTTGATGGAATCTCTAATCTTAGTAATGTTATTTCTATTTTGGATTCCATTTAAGGAGTAGTTGAGAAGAAAGAGGAGGAGATTCACCTAGTTAAATTTGAGGACATGGATAGGCAAGAGGATTCATTGTTTTTTCTATGATCTTGTTGACTCAAGTAGAACCATACGCAAAAGTCAATGAAGAGCCATCTTATCATAATAATAAAGAAGAAGAGTATGAGAAACTTTACACACCTCTTGTTGTTGATATTGAAGATTTTTTGTTGTTGATATTGAAGATTTTCCAGGTCCTATCAAGCTGCCAACTAGGTATGTCTTTGACCTCAAGTTGGCTCTAAGTTTCAACTGTCAAACAAGGGCTTGTTGTTGTTTTATAACAGAAAACAGTTCAGGAACTTCTTTGCTGATTTGTTACGGTTACATAGGCCATTTAGATGCTCCAGCATGTATTTTTTGTCACCAAGAAGTTAGCACATGCATACCAAAATATATGTAACACACATAGAGATCTTTACTGCTGAAAATATTGTAGTTCTAAACTCTAGCATATATGACAATGAACAAAGGTATTTTTGGTCAACATGACCTTGGATAAACCCCCCCCCCCCCCGGGGAAAACCAGTTTGGAATATGAGTGTATATATAGGGAGAATAGAAGGTGGAATACAACAAGTACAATAAACAGAAGAACCTGATACAATAGCAACTTGATCCAAGCTGCAATACGAGCCCAACTAAAGCGAGTGCGCCCTAGGAAGGTGCGCCATCCAAAAATGTTGTCAAGACCACTGAACTGAAGCTCTCTGCCAACTGGAAGCACTGATGGAGAAACCCTCCCACAGTGCTCTGATACTGAGATGTAGCTTCCCTCTGAAACAGACCTCACTGCAATCTGAGCTCTGAAAGTCCTCCCTACTAATGATGAGCCCTCCTCCAAGCAAGAACCTCTCCACTAAATAAATGAGGACCTAAGCTTGCTAGCTGCCTCCATGGATAGAAGCACCCAAGCTATCCTCAACCATAGCCTCAAACCTCATCCTCGTGCTCTCTCTCAAACTCTCCAAGTGAACAAATGAGTGAATGTGCTCCTCCTTGCCCTTTACGCCCCTCTTGAACCTCCATAAGGAAACCTAAAGAATGGACAATTGAGATCATCCTATCTCATACCTAATCAATGGTTGAGATCATCCCATAATAATCTCACTATCAAACCCACTTTGGGTTAAGTTCCCTAAGTTCACTTTATGTCTCCTAATTCATCCACAAAGTGAATTAATAGTCATTTAGGCTAAACTGACCAAATTTCACTTTTGACTTAAATCTCCTAAGTCAAAGTGAAATTAGACATAAAGTACAAGGCACAGAGTACATAGTACTTCCCACATGTGTTTAGGAGCTCACAAACACATGGGGAACACTTCCCAAGGTACAACATCTCAACATAGGCAAGAGGATTCATTGTTTTGTCTATGATCTTGTTGACTCAAGTAGAACCATATGCAAAAGTCAATGAAGAGCCATCTTATCATAATAATAAAGAAGAAGAGTATGAGAAACTTTATACACCTCTTGTTGTTGATATTGGCAGCATCTTGGAGATGTATTTATGATACTAATTGTGAGGAAGAATGACTAAGTTTCTATCTTGATTTGTTGACTCGTCCTAGTACAGATTGCAGGGTTAGAGAGGAGGTGCATAAATTGATCATAAGGATTGTGACCAGCATGAGACTTTTTTTCCCGTTTATATAGATGTGTTGGTAAAAGTTGAACACCCCATTGAGATATTATTGCCACTGGAAGAACATCTTTTGGTTCCAACAAAAGATGACCTTCCTCGCAGTGTAGTAACGATCTTGCAACCCATTTTTTTTCTTCATTGTGATCCTAAATGTGATCATTGCTTGAATATCAGATTATATCAGGATGTGGTTGAATTGAGGATGCTAAAGATAATTCAGAAAAGTTTTGGCTTCTATGCTTTCTTCTTATTCACTGGTAAGCAACCATGTTCTGAGCTTCAGCCATCAAAGTTACTCGGTTGTTTGACAATCAAGAATATGAAGACTTCTTCTGTCTCAGTAGACTTCACAATTGGCTTCATTGGAGACATGATTATGTTGATCTAGCACATAGGATCAATCACTTATCTACATGGTTGTACTAGTTGTTTGATAATGTTAATATGTTGATCATTGCAGGTCTAAAGTATCTCCATGATATATGACGTAGAAAAAAAAAGTGAGAGAGAGAAGGATCTAAGTTTTTGATGGGATAGTAAGTTTAATTGTTCCCTTTTTGAGCTATTAGGTATGTTAGGTCATGTTGTGTGCTTTCACTTTTCCTTGGGTCAAAGTTCAATTTTTCCTTTTGATCTTTTTAGGTTTATTTCCCAATATTTACTTTCCTATTTTCTCTAGTTAAGCTCTAGGAGGTGGTTTTAAGTTATTAGGGTTTTTTTTTCCAATGGTGGTACTTTCACGTTATCGAGTCATTTCTTAGCTTTATGTTGAGTCAAAATATAAAATCTTCGCAAGAGAGTCCTATCCTGATATATTTCCATTGAGTTATTTGGCATCAGAGTAACTAGGTTTGGGATCTAAAAGTTTCATCTTTGATCCCTAAGTTTTGTCTGTCACATTTCAAGTTTTAGTCAAAAGATTTTCATCGAATCTGAGAGTCTGTTACTTTGGAGTTCTATTGTATTGGTTACCTTATATATATTCTACATGCATGTGCTTCATGCTAGTCGAAAGGATCTTTCATCACTTTCCTCCCAGTGGATCTTCCCCATCGACTACGACACATCTTGCTCTAGGGATTAATTTAGAAGCTAAGTAATTTGGTGTCCTCAAACCTTATTGGCAATCTACCTTGTATTTAGCAAAGCTTTTCATAATTTAGTTTTGACTCAATGATTCCTTTAACTATTCAACTTCAAATCATCTACCCACTTTGGTAGGACTGTATTCATACATTGGAGCCCATTAGCATTAATGGTGGGTTACCTCATGTCTAGCGCGGATGGACATTAGAGGATTCTGACTCCCATGGTCGACAACGACTCATTATCCCATTCGACAATGACTCATTATCCCATTGTGAATATTCGTACTCGACCCACTTGTTATAGTTGACCTCCCTCACCTTTCATACAAATAAAGAGAGGAGAGAATCTTTCCATGATATTCATTGTAATTACATGCTTGTGTTAGAGATGTGAGAGCTAGAGCGAACTTGTCTCTTTGTACTCTTCTTTATTGTATTAGCTCTTTTTGTCTTGAGCATTAGAGTTCTTGAGGGGATTCAAGAGAAGACTAGGGTTAGGGTTTTGCCTAAAGAAGACAAGGGAAGCTAGGGTTTGGGAGAAACCCTAGAGGAGCAAAGGGAGCAGTTGATCTAATAGTTCTTGTGAGAGAAGAAGACTAGGATTTTATGCCATTTGGAAACCCTAGTACTACTTGAAGTGCTTGATGTGGAAAAGATAGGGGAAGACTATCTTGTACACATGTGCGATGCAATTGAAGGTGCCAAGGAGGAGTTCTTGGTGTATTAAACTTTCTTGTTGTGGATCTTTGGTGGAGCAACCAGCATTAATTTAAGAGAGATTCCTAGCTAGGAGGAGTTGGTGGCTAGACTTTGGTATTTTGGTGGAGATGCTCTAGCTAGGATTTGGAGAGCTTGAATTGTACCAGCTTGTATTACACCGTGGTATGTACCTGTACTTCTTATCTATCTATCTATCTATCTATATATATATAGAGAGAGAGAGAGAGTTCCACCAGTCCAAATATTGTGTCCTTGCAGATTAATTGTCGTAATGAGTCATTTTCAAATCTGTAATTTGCTTCAGAAGTGTGCCCAAAGGGCTGAAACATTATTGCATTGAAGTCTACTTGATTGATATTCATTTTTATGGGCTGCCTTGTGATATGAGTTGAAGAGAAAAGAAGTATTTTCTGTTGTAATTTAACATTTCAGATTCAGCCCTAACACTGGAAGTCCAAAGGAAATAGATCCAGGAAAACTTCTGAATTTACATTGAGCAATGGATTCTCAAAATTTCTACAGGGCACTTTCTAGGCATTTATAGACTCCGAGTCATTTGGCTTGTTTGGCTGGTGAGCAGAGTAAAACTCAGATACTCGCATGTTTAGAGTTGTATGTTGGGCTGAATTTTTCAACATTGCATCAAGCAAGAAAAGATTATGCATAATGCAAGAGATACAGACCAATAAAGAAGCTAAAAGTAAACCCAAAGAAAAACTTAGTAGATTCAATGCTTTCTTGTCAAGGAAACTTCAGAAATGTGCATCATAAAACAAAGAAATTTTAGATGGTAAAATATCTTGCTATATATAATATCAAGGAAAAATATAGTTCAGTGTCAAAGCCATTTCCTAAGCAAAGGAAAGTTAATCATCCAACAAAATGAAATAATTACATACGATAGTTGTGTATTAATTAAAATACCAAAACTGAGGAGTTGCAATTGGGAAAAATATTATATAAAATTAAACCAAAGTTTTTCAAACATCTAGAATTATAGAAGCATCAGTACAATGATATATTGCTTTGATTTGAAAAGCATGAAATATAGGCTTTCACATCCACTTACCCCAATTCCCAAGGACTGTCTAGTCTCACTTCCAAGCATTCCTGGTTTTATTCCCTCAAATTTACCCCCTGGAGAATTTTGGTAATATCTCTGAGGACAGCGTGGACCAGAAGAAGGTGTTCGCTTTGACTTATGTTGATTGCGAGCATTATTTATGGCAGCATTATCTCGAGGTTTTGAGCAATCCTTAAGAGAATGATTATATGAGCCACAGTTGAAGCATCTGGAAGCTTCGGCTGGAGGCACATCATTGCTGCACAATAAGTAAGTAAATCACATGCTATTGAGTAATAACAGGCAAAGATGAAGAATGAACACAAGAAATTAAATGAATCAAACAAGTTCACATGGACATAGAGCTAACCAAATGCATCACATTTAATTTTAAACACACGAGCGGTAACTAAACATCGATGACCACACAAAATAGCCTAACTGAAGGGCAGATATCTCATGCCAGGGGATTTGTTTACTCCGACATTATAAAAATCATTACATCACACCAAAGTGTTTACAACAGTCTACACAAGAATTTCACTTGAGTAATAACAGGGACTTAGATATCCTAATCTATGTTCACTCAGTAACTGCCAGGAAAGCACAAAAAAGGTACCATTCTGACTTCATTGATCCATCATCAATTGTCAGGGGTGCTGCACAAGCACGATCATAATATGGAATGCTGTCTTCCTTTCCTTGAAGAGAATAATCTTTTGTTTGTTCCTTCAGAATTTGTTTTGCCGGTTTGTCCATCCAATAAGTCTGTCACAGGAAAAGAAGTATTTTTATGACTGATCCAAGAAAGAATCTCTTATAAAATGACACAAATATCCATAATGAAGAAAGATGTTTGCAAGCAAAATCCAGATTCCAGATTAGGATCCCACATTCAAGTAACAGTACAAATATAACAAAAGAAGTACTAACCACTCTTGACTGCAAGAGTAAGATGCGACAAGGCATCTCCACTAGAAACTAACCTCGGACCCATGTAAGGATTGTTTGTTAGTCTGGAAAAGAACTCAAATAGGCATATCCAATTTCAAACATCAAAACCCACATGAAGCTATATGACCTTTAAACAAACTACAATAGTACCTCTTTGCAGTTCAGCCAATGCATCACCAAATGGAAGTAAGCTGTGATTTTGATAACTATCACCCAATACAGACAGGCAACACACATTTCCTTCAATTTATAAGATGCTAAGAAGCCATTGCTCTGCTTGGCTGCTAAAGTCTAAACATGTTACAAACAAAACAATGTTGATTGTGATAATTTGAAGGGTAATGCCATATGTTTGTTAGCATTTAGCCTCAAACACTAATGTCCAATAAGATTTCCCAAGGCTATGTGATCTAATATATTATATTTATGTGACTATAGCTGACTTTTGTTCTTATATTGAGTATATTTGTTATGGAGTAATACTGGTTTGAGTAGGTATTACTGTGGGTAATCATGGGTAGTCATGAGTACAGCCTAAGAGAGGCTGCTGCAGGCCTATTGGAAACCTGGACAGCAAGTACAGGTGTGCTGAAGTGGTTCAGCCAGCAAGGAGGGAGAGGCCACAGGTCTATTGAGGCTACTACAGGTGGACAGCGAGGTGTTCAAGGTGTATTGGATCCTCAGAGATCAATTACAGGTATGCTGGGAAGAATTTGAGGGCTGGTGTATCAGCTTAACAGCAGGGCCTAAGGGCAGGTCTGCAGTAGCCCTTTAGGGCAGCCTTAGGACAGTCCTTAGAGGGCTGTAACAGCAACCTTGGGACAGTTCCCTGAGGGCTGTTACAGCAGTCCTTAAGGCAAGTTTTGAAGCAGCAAGCTACAGGGCAGACAGCAGGGTCAGAACAAGGCTGCCACAGGTGTGACAGCAAGAAGCAGGACAGCTGGCAGTTTGAGGACAGTCTGACAGCTGTTGCAAAGTATTTAAGGGCTGTTACAGGGGCAGATTTGAAGGCTGTTACAGGAGTAACAGCAGTGTAGTTGAGAACAGTCAGGAGGGCTGCTACAACAGTACCCTAAGGGCAGGTTTTGGTGACAGCTTAAGGGCTGAAACAACAGCAGTGTTCTGGACAGACAAGATGCTGGTTACAGGTGTATAGCAGCACTTGCAGAGGCTTGGAACAGCAGAGAAAGAAGGCTGTCACAAGTGTCTGACAGCAGTCTTCCGGAGCTAAGTTTTTGACACAGAAACCAAGGAAGGTTCCGTAAGTGTTCTTGGCAATTTTCTGTTGTGAAATTGGGCCACTGTCCCTGGTACAGAGCCCGTTGGTTCTTGGTTTAAGAACAGTGATTTTGGACTTGAAATTCATGTGTAGCTGTGTATGATCTAATTGCTAGCTTTTCCTTTTTCCGCTGTGTTAATATAGTTAGGCATCTCAGTGTGTTTATGTTTACAGTTCAATTGGGTAAATTGTGTATAACTATGGAAATAATAGACAGGACTTGATGTGCAGCAAAATCTAACACCATGTTGGAGTATATGGAACCAATCTATTCTCTGGCGAAAGTTATAAGCTCCCAAAAATGACAATTAATCTATTCTCTGGCGAAAGTTATAAGCTCCCAAAAATGACAATTTTCAGTTTTTGACACGTCTTGCAATTTTGGAAAAATGCACACCAAAATAAAATTTTGCATGTTGGATGAGTTATGAGGCCTATAAATGATGTACATAGATGCCTTGTACCTTCTAATTTACTTAGGAATCATGAAAAATGATTATATACAAAAGTTAAAACAAACTTAATTAACTGCAAAATATAGGTTTGCAAGATAGTTGTCTCAACCAAGGATGCTCCTGCATCATTGATATTATTCAATGTGTAAATGCTAATACCTAGAGATGTCTCATGAGAGAAACAATTTTCCATACAACCACCTATTAAGATAAGATAATTTTATTAATGACCACAAACTTAGGTCAATTGGACCTAAAATTACATCCAGTGTAAATACATAGTGGGAGTACAAAAACAGCTCCTATTGCTACTCTATTACAAACAAACAAAAAAGCTAATTACATAGTTAAAAAAAGTATAAAATTAGTGCAGAAGCAAAGCCATAAAAAGAATTTGTCAAGGCATGTTGGAACTAGAAGCCGAGGCTGAAAGAGGACAGAGGGAAGGCTATTCAACCTAAGACACAACTTATGCCAAATTATTACTTTATGATCTAATCTTATTTATGGCGTGTGGCTTTATAAATTAAGACTCCTAACACTTAATGTCCTAATCTAGATCATACAAGATATGACCATAATCTAGATCATACAAGATATGAGCCATGACCAATGTAAAATATACTCTAATAGGTTGCACAATGTACATCCTCATTCTAGTGTGTACCAAATTGTGTAAGAAAGCATCTACCAGCCGAGGCTGAAAGAGGACAGAGGGAAGGCTATTCAACCTAAGAATAACTTATGCCAAATTATTACTTTATGATCTAATCTTATTTATGGTGTGTGGCTTTATAAATTAAGACTCCTAACACTTAGTGTCCTAATCTAGATCATACAAGATATGACCAATGTAAAATATACTCTAATAGGTTGCACAATGTACATCCTCATTCTAGTGTGTACCAAATTGTGTAAGAAAAACTCTACAATCTGCCTCATGCAAGGAGAAAAATAAATATACCTTAGAGACAGATTTCAGAGATAAAATGAACATGGTGAAAAATAGTTGGTGTTGGCATTGACAAAGACCTCAAATAATAATGATGAAGAGATTTTGGCTTGTCAAAAAAATAAGAATCTGCATGGAATATATGTTAAGTCGAAGCTGTCAGCTTGACAAAAGTGACAAGAAGCATAACAAAGAATGTTGAAGCAGGCAAGAAAGTCCACACATGCTCATTTGTGTAGTCTAAATGTTCTACGAAATGGCTTTTTTCTGGCGATATTTTCCGGGGACCTTTGCCCAAAATCTGGCGAGAAATTGTTAGATCTGCAGATTTTTGTGATTATTTCTATATAATCCGAGTGCCCCAGGGGTTTTTCAGCATGCTGAATCCATTTCTGCATTCAGAAATGGATTTTAAACAACAAAAAATAGCGATTTCGTGCAGATTTATGTCGCCGGATTCCGGCGAAAAAAGTCATTTCGTAGAACAGTTAGACAATGCCCATGCTCATTTGGATGAAGATGGGAAAAATTGTCTCCATAGCATAAAAGTCAAAACCATTAACTAATCAGAAAACACCAACCAAGGACCAGAAAAAAAATTAATCTAACTTAATCTAGTTGAAGCATTCAACTTGTAAGTCACGAACAACTCAAGACTGATAGTTCCATACAGCTTAGAGACCGCTGTTCCCAATCATTAAAAATTCCAACCCAAAAGCCAATAGCATGTCTTCAATAATTGAGATGGTCTTATTGGGTTTAATTCCAGGAATAGTGATTCTTATCTGACCATTTAACGAATATTAGCTTCTCTACGACGCAGCCAAACATCATCTTACCCAACATCTGACATTTGAACTTAAAAGAAATATTTCTCAGATAAGAACCTCACTAAGCTTTATAAACCGCACTGTTGACAGGAAAAGAGTATTCAAATAACCTTACCATCATTGATGCATTCCCCTCGCCGACATGCAATGCTGGGAAATAAATTTCATCGCCACTCTCCAAGGGCTCTTCAGTTGATTCCTGTGAAGGACAATCAAGGTCAATTAGTTTAAGTTGCCTTGAGTAAGAGAAGTGAACCATGCTGCATATGTACAATGATAAATAACTCAAGTAAAACATTAGACAACAGACAGTAGTAGGTCTAGGATGGCAGTGAGTATCAATCAAGAATGGCTACTGCAAACATTATAATAGACAACAACTAGCAGGAAAGGCTAAGGATATAAATTAACATAAAAATCATATGGAGTGCAAGGCAAACATCAACTAACAAGTTTCCTTTATTGACAGGAATGACTTTTTTATGTTCTAATTTTCATGGTGATACTGAAAACAGAAGAAGAGATAAATTCACCTAGCAGAAAAGGCCAAGGATATAAATTAAAATAGAAAATCATATGGAGTACCAAGGCAAAAATCCACTGACAAGTTTCCTTTTTTAACAGGAATGACTTGTCTGTTCTAATTTTCATGGACTTGAAAACGACCAACTGACAAAACACACCATTCAAATTAGTGATTGCCTATGCAGGACCTCATACATCAGCTACAAATAAAACAATGGATAAAAATTTATGTTACACAAAACAGGGAAAGTGGTACAGTTTGTGAAACAGGTACAAGTTCTGGAAATGCCACATATATATTGATAGATCAGAGACTTGCAGAGATGCGATAAAATAAAAAAATTAGATATTTTAGATATTTATTTATATATCTATGTTTGCCTCTTTATCGCCTAGGAAATAAGGCTAAAAGGCAAATTTTGAATATAAATGTATTTTCCTCTCTCACCTAAATTCTAATAAATAAAGGCAAATGTTGCACAAAAAATTTGGTTGTGTAATGACTCTTTGGTATTATGAATCTGTCTCTTTAGCAGCTCTAAAAAGGTTCATCAATAAAAAGTTTGGCAATATTCACACACACGCACATGCACTTATCCAAAATGTAGACTGAAACAAACTATGCTATGTTACTAAACTTGTTCAAGAACACCCATTGCACAATCCAAGTTGTGTCTTCTCTGAGGTTGTCCACAAAGACAACAACATGCATAGTGTACTCTTCTATTTATCCTCCAAAACTTGAAATGGTACCAATAATCCACTCTAGCTTCTATCTCACTCAGCTTTATTTACTTGAGATTGTTAACAACATTCAGTATGCAAATCAAATTCCTCTGCCATGTCTTTCCAAACCACTTGTCTTTTCACTACATTTTACACTATATCAACCGTTACATGACAAGCATACAAACACTCATGCATCTTGAAAGAAGTATAGTGCGTAGCTCGAAAGGCTAGATTTCCTCCTGTTCAAAGAAATTTTACATAACAACTTATTCACAGTAGAGCCATTTGGCCAAGGATGAGTTGTGGGGAATTTCTTGGTTGTGCTTTATTCCAATCTTTCTAGAATTTCAATATTCCGCACATTCTACTCAAAGGGCACTTACCCTACCAACTATTCTACTTTGGTTGTTTGATGGGCTAGTTTTCCAATTTTCCATGACCCTATGTGGAGCAATAAATAGAAACCCTTTGTATTTGTAACCTAATCTGCTGCAAAAACAAGGTTAGTTTTTCACATCCTCTCTGTTTAAATGAGAAAATCGTCTATTGTATTATTTCTTGAAAGTGCCTCTAGTTTCATAACCTCAGTAACATCACTCAAAATGAGAGACTTTTATCTCAATCAACATGCACATGTTGAAGATCAGGTTGGAGGACCATAAAAGAAGCAGCCAAAAGCCTTTGGGATCATGTAAACCTCCTCATAATGCAGCAATGGGGGGTTATTGGGCAAAGCAATAAGTAGGCATTCCCTATAGAGAGTTAGATAACAGAGGGGTCCTGTGAAACAGTGTCTTAGTTATCTATGCAGATTTGTACATCCCAATTTTGCTTGATTAACCTCTAATTAAACAATAATATTACATTAGACCCACTTTTGTACATGGCCTTGAACAATCGAGGTAAAATATCATGATATGATTTTGCCCTTAATACTGATACCATAAATTTTGGCATAGTGTATACATTTCCAAGAAACTTTTAGCGATTCTATGTGGCCTAATGCATTTTGGGCATGGCACCCCTCAAAAAATGAGCAAAAGTACATATATATATTTACAATATCTTCACCTATCCTTCATCATATAACTCACATAGTTTCTCATAAGATCAACTCCCAACTCCCAAAATAAACACTTTTGAATTTTTTTAATTATAAAGTTGAGACTTGGGGTTTTATAACCCAAGCCAACCGTGACAGAAAGCTGGTGACTGATCACAAAGGCCAGGAAATCAGGTACATACTCATCCTCCCATTCCTACATTCCCCAAACTTGATCTGATTTAGTAGAATACGTTGGACGCAATCAATAATAAAATAGTGTCACGTAGAAATCATTATTGAAATACTTCAATTTAGCATTCTCTAATATCTTGACAACTAAGACTGTCTTCCAGCTGTTAACACCCAGATTGGATTTTCTTCAAAATTCAATCAGAGTGCCTATCTTAGTTTGTTCATGTTAGAATTAGGAAAAATTATAAACAAAAATGCTTTAAATTTTTTTTGTTCACTAGATCATCATAGAAGAAGAGATATAAACAGATCTGAAACAAACAATATTTCTGAGTATAAAAATAAACTTTTAGCTTACCTCCTGAATCAATGAGAGATGTACCTGTCACATGTGTAGATGTAAGCCTCTGTAAATATGCTCAGACTTTAGTTTGGGTTCATGGATCAAACCTCTAGGGTTTGATCTCTGTCAATGAGGACTGTGAGACAGTTCTGCCATAGATAGAGACCCCCAAAGACACAGCAATACCCCTAGCAGAAAAACCCTTCACTGGACAGTGATATAGCACAAGAATGAGAACTGGACAGGTAGGCAAACCCTCCACTAGCAAACAGCAAAACCCTCACTCAGAAATCTGGACAGCAAGCTGAAAAATCCCCACAGTGATCTTAGCACTCCACGTGGCAGCCAGAAGGTAGCCCACACAGCAAAGGAGAGGGCCCAGATAGAGGCCGCGGCACCTACACATAGGTCCATGGCCCTAAAGAGAGATCCAGCACCCACAGAACAGGCCCGGCAGCTAATGGGAGGCAGCTCTGTGTAAGAGAACAGGTCCGGCAGCCCTAAAAGGCAAGTCTGGCAGTTCTAGAAGGCACCTCACAGTTCAGAAGAGGCAGATCCAGCATATATCAGCATACCCCAAAAGGAAACTTCCAGCCAACACAGAAATCGCAGATCTGATACTAATCAAAAGGAAGGCCGCACCAACAAGAAGGAAGTAGTCACTGAGGTAGCCGCAGCAAGGAGAGAGAGAGGAGAGAGTGAGTGTGAGTGTAGGTAGAAATGCAATAGGGTAGGGTCATATTTATAGTTAGGGAGAGGGGTTAGGGTAATTAGGATTATAATTAATTATTGACATTTAATTAATACAAATATTAAATAATATGTCAATTAATATTAATTAAAACCCTAATTACATATAATAAACCCCAATCACATAAACCAAGAGGGAAAACAAAACAACAAGGGGGCACCTGTTAAGATAAAGTCAAGGAGGGTTCCATAATGGCAAAACATGTCCACATGAGTCTCATAGTCAATCCCTTCTTTCTGAGAGAAGTCACGAGTCACAAATCTAACCTCAATACTGCCATCTGTTGCATGTCATGGCCTAACTCACATACAGGGACTGCTCCCTCTGAGTCTCATAATGTGTCTGTTGTTGATATTATGGTAGCTGCGAGAGGTATTTACCTCCACGTGTAAACCTGACAAGGATAGAATACTCCGAGAAGCAAGAAGAAACCCTAATGAGTTGGCTAATAACCCTAGAAGACTTGTCGGCTCAAGAAGATAATTTATATTAGGTCATTAGCCTCCAAGAGAAGAAGTTGGCCAGAAATCATAATATATACTAAACAGACAGATACCCAGAATGAGCAGTCGACCCAGGCAGTTAGCCAGAATTAGTATAAATACAGGAGGCCAGTTCTCATTCTGGTAGGCAGTCTCAGAATTGCAAAGCAGCACTTGTGCGCACTGCAGTTGCCTAGTTTCTGCGCAGGTTTGGAGGAGAGTTGTTGTTGCAGCTAGCAGTTACGCTTGGACTATCTCTTGGCTAGGGTTTGGACTATCTGATCAGTTCTTATTGGTGCGCTATCCTTGGGGAAAGGTGCGCTACCCTTTGTTTGGCTATCTAGCCTAGGGTTTTCTTTCGGAGTGATTCTCTGTCAAGGTTAAGGTGCTCGAAGGGTAGCTTCAGCCTATGGTTGGGTGACAAGGGTATTGTCAATGGTAAAACGAGCACATCCACTTATATTTTAACAGGTTATGGGCCCACACCTCCTTCATTCAGTCTAACCGCTGGAAGGAAACATAGCCTGAAGGATATTAAGCTTGTTGAAGAACTGTCGCTAGGGTTTCTTAGCAGGAGCAGTCACCAAAGCACTATCGCTAGGGTTACTAGCAGGTGCAATTGCAGAAACCCTAATCCTCTCATTGAGGCACCTTAAGTGAAGGGATTGACCTAATCTTCGGACAAATCAGTGCACCCTAGCCTAGCGCATCTCCTGGTACTCTTAGCAAGCCAAGACGTCAAGTTTGAGTTTGTGGTCAAATCTAGGGTTTGACCAAGTCAAAGCAACCATGACTTATTCTATGAAGTCAGAGAACAAGTTAGATGGAGCCTCTAACTTCAAAGCGTGGAAGACAAGGATTGACCTCATCCTTGCCAAGAATAAAATGTTGGATATCGTAAAAGGAAAGATCGTGGAACCAGAGTTTGAAGAAGGAAAAGAGAATGAACCACAGAACATTGCAGTTATGGAGAAGTTCAAAGACAGTGACATCAATGCCATGAGTATCATAGTGGAATCCATAAAAGACCACTTGATACCCTACATCTCCCATCTTGACTCATCAAAAAAGATGTACGATGCCCTAACAAATCTCTTCTCGATCAGAAACATTGGACAAGTTATGAGTCTAAAGAATGAGCTCTATGACATGAAGATGAATGATGATGACAACATAACATCTTACTTTGTGAGGATCTCCCAGTTAAGAGATCAACTACAAGTTATTAAAGAGATCACTTCAGAGAAGGAATTGGTAAACATAGTACTCAATCGTCTTCCCAAGACGTGGGATGCATTTGCCGCAACCATGAACACAAGGAAGGAGTATCCGACATTTGAAGAACTTTGGACTTGCTGTGCTCAAAAAGAATCAAGGATCAGTGCAAAAGAGAAACCCCAAAAGAAGTACGATGATCAAGCCTTCACAGCAAGATTCAAGAATTTCAGGAACAAAAGGACGTTTGGTTCAAGGAGGAAGCCAAATCAAGAGAAAGACATTTTAGAAGTACAATGCTTCAACTGTCGAAAGTATGGCCACTACAAGAATCATTTTCCCGAGCTAAAGAAAAGGAAGGAGAAACACGAAGCATCAGTTGTCGAAGAAAAGGAACCTACAAAGAAGACTAAGCAGGATGAAAGAGACTTCTTCTTCTGAAGGTAACAATACTCTTCTTAGTTCTTGTACATATCTTGTT
>ML777853.1:865526-945494 GCA_009831015.1 Picea engelmannii | reverse complement strand
GTATACTACTGTGGTGGATGTGTTCCACTGTTCGTGACTATACGTTGTTGATCAAGTACTTGTGTGTTACTTGGTGTGGTAGTGTACCACTGGATTGTAGTTATGTACTACTATGGATAGACACAATTGTGTTCTATTTTGTTATGATTGCCTTGAAGACTATCAATAGTTTATTGGAAATAATTATCAGCCAAATGAATGATGAACGGAGATTTTCCAAACAGAAAATGGTTCAGACACTTACTCTTCTAGACTAGAAGAATGGCTCTTGTATCACTCTGTGGAGTGAGCATCATGTCTGATTACTTAGATAGAGTATGGTTTCGAGAGATGATGCAGTTGATGATGATGATGGTGCTCAAGATCTAGTCTATATAACTATGTTGATGCTACCGGGTGAATGGTATGTTTTGTGCTCAAGACCATTACCTGTAATACCTCCCTAGCTAGGAGGGAGTGTTGATATTATGGTAGCTGCGGGAGGTATTTACCTCCACGTGTAAACCTGAGAAGGATAGAATACTCCGAGAAGCAAGAAGAAACCCTAATGAGTTGGCTAATAACCCTAGAAGACTTGTCGGCTCAAGAAGATAATTTATATTAGGTTATTAGCCTCCAAGAGAAGAAGTCGGCCAGAAATAATAATATATATTGAACAGACAGATACCCATAATGAGAAGTCGGCCCCAGGCAGTTAGCCAGAATTAGTATAAATACAGAAGGCCAGTTCTCATTCTGGCAGGCAGTCTCAGAATTGCAGAGCAGCACATGTGCACACTGCAGTTGCCCAGTTTCTGCGCAGGTTTGGAGGAGAGTTGTCGTTGCAGCTGTTGCAGCTAGCAGTTACGCTTGGACTATCTCTTGGCTAGGGTTTAGACTATATGATCAGCTGTTATTGGTGCGCTATCCTTGGGGAAAGGTGCGCTACCCTTTGTTTGGCTATCTAGCCTAGGGTTTTCTTCCGGAGTGATGTTAAGGTACTCGGAGGGTGGCTTCGGCCTATGGTTGGGTGACAAGGGTATTGTCAATGGTAAAACGAGCACATCCACTTATATTCTAACCTCTGCCTCTCTGCATGTGCAAACTGGCTCCCTCTGAACCTACAAGATCCTTTGTCTGATGTCGTATCTCTTCAAGAAGTACTTGGTGTCAGTACCAAGTTTAATATGAAAAACTTGAACTTGTTTGGGCTGAAGACACACTTGTACTTTGCAGCCTGCTACCAGATGTAGCTATCAAGGGCATCTTAAGTGTATGCAGTATCTATTAGTTCAAGTAACTGTCCTACTAGATTGATGTCTATGCAAGACACTTTTTTATAGGGGTTTGGTTCCTGATCAAAGTTACTTACTAATTCTCAAACTGATCAAATTGGATCTTTTGAAGGCAACAGACGTTTGTAATGTAACCAATAAAATCTCGCAGCAAATTCTGTCGAAGGTGACATGGGAGAGCCCAAGTAGGATAAAATGGATATGGGTATTTGTGGCTACGTATTGTAATATAAGTGTGCCCATGTACGTTCAGTTTGAAAAATATGTGCCCAGGAAACTTGAACACGATCTCAAGGAATCTGCAACAGAAAACCAAGGATCCACCAAAAATAATGAGCACTAGCCTCTCTCAACTAGTATTGGTTATTCCACCAAACATCCAAACAATTTTACTTTGACACCCAAATTTGCATCCCACAATTGTACAAGAGAATAAATAAGATAGTTTTTCACTATCCCCTCCACTTCAAACAGTCCAAATAGTATTGGACTAACCATATGCCACAAAGCCCATTTCTTCTTCTTGAATCTTATCATGAACCCTATCGTATAAAGAAGATAAAGTATAATGAAAGAGACAAGTTCGCTCTATCTCTCTTAACACAAGCATGTGTTCAATATGAATTCTAAAAAGACTTCTCCTTCCTTTATTTAATGAACGTGAGGGAGGACAACAATCATAACATGAAAAATAAAGTTATGTAAATGGTAATCATGATCATAAGGAGGACATGTGCCACTGCATGCTTGCTCTATCCATTTGTGGATAGGGTTGTTATAAAATCTGCAAACTCTCATCTTGCAAGAGTGAAGAAAGGTATAAGAAGAACAATGTCATACAAAGGGAAAGATTAGCAAACCTCTGCACTTAGAAGATAACCTTGAACGGCAGAATGTCTAAAGGGATCAATTTGCCACCCAATGCAAGAAGCTTTGCCAAACTCTTTCTTGATAAATCGGTGCCCAAGGGTTGTTTGATCTAACATGTCCACATAAAAAGTAGATGCTTCATCAAGTATGCATCATCCCCCATTTAAATTCAAGTTGGCCAGATTCAACAAGCTTTCTAACAATTTCCTTTTTTTTTCTTTGCTTTGTTGCCTCCACCACCTTTAGAAAAAGAAACTTGCGGTTTGGGTCTTCTTGCAAAGCACTGATAAACGAATCCAGGATGTATTATATTGTTGCCACCTATATAGAATTGTTAGAGCCAACATAGTATCGATCGACTGTCTTGAGCCATCCCACATCAGCATGCGTGTGAGGAACTAAATGAACATTCAGCTTTCCTTCTACTGGCCCTGCTTTGTTATTATACTCAAATGCTAGGGATTGCCAGAACATAGATTGACCAGCCCATGTTGGCAATGTCTGTTGTAGTTGCTTTCATGGATCCTGCAACATTTAGCCTTTTCCTAATCGGGGTTGGTACAGAAAGCCAGGCAGCAACAAAAGATCAAGGGTAATTGATGTATGCACTAAGGTTGCCCATTGGGGTTACTGTGCATATGTTGGGATACATAAGTGGTTTGGTCAAGATGGGTGACAAAAATTAGATCAACTTTTCAATAAGAAAAATTTAACAAAAATGTTCACCTTTAGAAAGCAAAATCAAAATCTGAAACTAGGTGCTCTTAAAAGGGTCATCTTACAAGTACTTTCTCTTTGCTCCAAAATAGTCAGAAAGTCGAGGAGAACAGAGCAGTATGTGATTTTGTTTCAATGACTGTTGATCTTCAAACCCTAAGAAGTGGATCTACGCAAGCTCAAGTCTACAACTCTTGAGCTCTTTTCACACCCTAAGCTATGATACCATGTTAGAATTAGGGAAAATTCAAAACAAAAATGCTTTAAAAAAAATTGTTCATTAGATCATCATAGAAGAAGAGATATAAACAGATCTGAAACAAACAATATTTCTGAGTATAAAAATAAACTTTTAGCTTACCTCCTGAATCAATGAGAGATATACTTGTCACATGTGTAGATGTAAGCCTCTGTAAATATGCTCAGACTTTAGTTTGGGTTCATGGATCAAACCTCTAGGGTTTGATCTCTGTCAATGAGGACTGTGAAACAGTTATGCCATAGATAGAGACCCCCAAAGACATAGCAATAAAGCCACAGACTTAACAGCAATACCCCTAGCAGAAAAACCCTTCATTGGACAGTGATATAGCACAGGAATGAGAACTGGACAGGTAAGCAAACCCTCCACTAGCAAACAGCAAAACCCTCACTCGGAAATCTGGACAGCAAGTTGAAAAACCCCCACAGTGATCTTAGCACTCCACGTGGCAGCCAGAAGGTAGCCCACACATCAAAGGAGAGAGCCTAGATAGAGGTCGCAACACCTACACACAGGTCCGTGGCCCTAAACAGAGATCTGGCACCCACAGAACAGGCCCGACAGCTAATGGGAGGTAGCTCTGTGTAAGAGAACAGATTTGGTAGCCCTAGAAGGCAAGTCTGGCAGTTCTAGAAGGCACCTCACAGTTCAGAAGAGGCAGATCCAGCATACATCAGCATACCCCAAAAGGAAACTTCCAGCCAACACAGAAATAGTAGATCTGAAACTGATCATCAAAAGGAAGGCCGCACCAACAAGAGGGAAGTAGTCATTGAGGTAGTCGCAGTAAGGAGAGAGAGGAGAGAGTGAGTCAGTGTAGGTAGAAATGCAATAGGGTAGGGTCATATTTATAGTTAGGGAGAGGGGTTAGGGTAATTAGGATTATAATTAATTATTGACATTTAATTAATATAAATATTAATTAATATGTCAATTAATATTAATTAAAACCCTAATTACATATAATAAACCCCAATCACATAAAATAAAACCCAATCACATAAACCAAGAGGGAAAACAAAACAACAAGGGGGTACCTATTAAGATAAAGTGAAGGGGGGTTCCATAATGGCAAAACATGTCCACATGAGTCTCGTAGTGACCTATAAACTTTATCATCACTGCATAAGGGGGTGCATGAACAATGTGGTCATGTCCATCTTCATAGACACTCCTAGGTATCGTGGACCATCCCGGGAGAGAGGAAGAGGATCACACATCAACACATCTTGGTATTACACCAAGATCTACCTGGTCAAAGACCGGGTTGCCCCAGAACACATCTGGGGTCCCTAGAACACATCTAGGGTCTTATCCACCAAGGTACAAAACCAAGGATCAACCCATGCATTAAGTAAGGGTTCCCTGGAACACATCCAGGGGGCCTAGACACATCTAAGGACTTATACCAACCACCAAGGAACACATCCAAAGATCAATCCAAGCACTGAGCAAGGTTTCCCTGGAACACAGCAAGGGGCCCTAGACACATCTAGGGACTTATATCAACCACCAAGGAACATATCCAAGGATCAATCCAAGCATCGAGCAAGGATTCCCTGGAACACGGCCAAGGGCCCTAGACACATCTAGGGACTTATATCAACCACCAAGGAACATATCCAAGGATCAATCCAAGCACCGGGCAAGGATTCCCTAGAACACATCCAGGGTCCCTAGACACATCTAGGGACTTACTGTTTGGTCCAAGACCAAGAACCCCAGTCATACACTGGGGGCCCTCACTAGGGTCTTTTGCCATGGCTCTCACTGCTTGATCTTGTTGTCGTCCTTATACACACTTGCAAACGTGGACCAAGTCTTGGTCCACTTAGTGTGTCCTTAGAGACACAATGTCTAATTTCAATCCCACTGTCACCTCGACTTGAACTTCTTCCGTCTAGGCTTACTCCTAGGGAAGCCAAGGGGGGTAGACCCTAGTTACTATGTGAGTTATTAGATTATGTCTAGGAGGTAATTTTAATGGGTTAAAGGTCTAGGGGGATCTAGCCTATATGACAATCAACAATGCAAATGCAAACTTTCAATGCAAAAGCAAACCTTTCCCCAGGTCAACTAAGACTAGTGCCTAAGGTTGGGTAATGGGGACAACTAAGTTTAAGGGATTATATTTTACAAAAGATTACAACAAGATACAAAAGAATTTCTAGATACAAGATTTACAATTAAGGTTAGATGTAAAATAATGAAGTAAATGATTATCTACAAAGTCAAAGAATTTAAAGAAACTAAGAGATACAACAATGATACGATAGATACAAATTATACAAGCCAACTAACTTGAAATAAACTTGAATGTGCATGTAAGAAAGTTATTGCAAAGGAAAAGTGAACCACAACACATCAAGCCAACTATCCCACACAAGAGTGCCTCCAAGGGATGCGCAACTCAAGGGGAAGTTTCACCAGCATACAACAACAACAACAACAAGCTCCAAGCAATGAAGAAGCCTCCAAGGGATGTGCAACTTCAAGGGAGGTGACAGTGGGCTTGAACTTAGACATCGTGTCTCTGAGGACACACTAAGTGGACCGAGAGTTAGTCCACGTTTGCAAGTGTGTACAAGGACGGCAACAGGTCTCATACCAAGAAACCCCATGAGTGTGATGGGGGCCCTAGTCCATAGCTAGGGTCTTTTCCATCCTCCGGAGAATGGCTCTTGCAGCTGCATTAATTTCAACAATTCATGGGTACATTACAGGATGGACCGATTAGTTGGTCCATCGATTCAGAATTGGCAGTCCATGGAGGGATTGTCAGACTTGGCACATGGAGGGATTGTCTTTTTCCCAATCTGATCATAGTTTTGAACATCCTTTGAGGAGATGTGCATGGAGTTCAAATTTCAGCAAATCCAAGAAATTGTTATTTTTAGCAGGATTACATATTTGAGGACCCAATATTAAGTTTTACCTATGGTTTGAGTTTCCACTGATTCCAAAACCATGGATTTTGGTCTATTTTTAGCAAGGTTACTAGACTTTTGGATACCCGGTGTGGCGTACAGTAGCAGTGTCCAATTTCACACCATTCTAAACACTTTGAAATTTCAAGGACCAGATGCATTTTGGCAATTGTTATAGTGGTTAGTGGGCCCACATGGCATATTTACTATTTTGGGAGGTGCACTCGCCTTGGTAGCACTCTTGCCTACTAAACCTAGTGCGCCCTCTTCATGGAGCTCCTTTCGGTACCCTTTGAGCCACCCTTACTCTTCCTAGTTCCATAGCCTGCACACCCTTCATTACTATTTTGGTGCCCTTTTGAGTTGAGTTGCACATACTATTTCCAACGTCAATTGACTTTGGAAGGGTGCGACTTAGGAGCTTCTTCTTCATACATGGGAGTTGGAAGAGACTTACTATTCTTGCCTAGAGAGAGTTGATTGCTATATTTAATACTCGTCCCTTTTTAATTCTCAGAATTGGTCCAGGGTCAACTTGGACTCTGCTGGAAATGAGACCAGTTTGAATTTTATGATTCAGTTTACTAAAAAATACATAAAATATTTAAATTTTAATGAAAAAATATATATTTTAAATATTCCAAATCATTAGAGACAAAATATGCAAAATCTTCTCATATATATTAATATGCAAAGTCTGCTCATGCATGCTAATTAAAAATTTCCTATAACTCAACAACAGAAACTAAATGCCAATAATTTCTTTAACTCGGAAATTAATCTAGCTGATATAAATTTTGGAAATTATGCAAATAATCTACAGCTGATTTATTTAACCAAAATAGCACAGCAGAAACTAACAGATAACCAAGCACATAAAATAGACAACACCAAAAATACCCTGGAAACCCCAGTGTAGGGAAAACCAGCAAAGGAGAGGCTTTAATATGGGCTTCAAAGGAATATTACAGCAGCAACTAAATTCAGAAAAAACTCTTACAGTAAGTCTGCCCTCTCTATCAGTTGTACAGCCCAGTCAAACTCAGTTATACGGCCCAACAATTCTTGGCCTCTAACTCTGTTGTACAGCCTGTTGAATCTGCCCTTTGTTGGTTGTTGTACAGGCTGGGAATTTTGGCACTTCTTCGTTGTTGTACGGCCTACTCAGAATCGGCCTCTTTCCTTGCTGAACATACGTCCTAGTACGGCCTCATACACTCCAGCAGGTACGATCTCTCTGCTGCTAAAAACTCAGCCTCTGCAAGCTGACCAAGATGCCCAAAAATCGCCCCTCTGCTAGTTGTTTGACTCATTCAGCCATTCGTCCTCTTCCTGAGCCCTATGCGCCCTCTTCTTCAGCTCTCTTGTTGATTGTGTGTCCCTCTCACCCTCAGCCTCTCTATTTAATTTTCCTTCAGCCTCCTTGTCTTGAGATGTGTGCCCAGCATAGCCTTGAATAGCTCAGATTGAGGCACCCCTCATGGTTGGACCCCACTCAACACTCAAGTGGTGCGCCCCACTAGCCTGGGCCCCACGCAACACTCAAAACAGAATTTTTTCTGAATCCTAAGTTGGACTTAGGAAAAAAATAAATAAAGTTGATCTGGGTATTTTAATGTCTCCTTCAGCTAGCCTAGGACACATAGGCTTAACTGAAACACCTTCTGAGCTACAAACTAACAATGTATATATCATGTAAGGGTGAATATATCAAAATGGTAACGAGTGCAATACATATCAGAAACAAAATACATAATCAATGAGGCTCTAAATGGCCTCTAGAGTCCAACAAACATGCTACATGCTCACTAGTAGTAAGTTGTAAGTCGTAACTAGTAGTGTAGTAGTGATTACAATTTGCTCACTATAACAAGGTGTAGGACTGGACTTTGTTGTACTACAAGCTCACTTAGGAATATAGACAAGCTCAGATTGGTTTAGATATTGAGACTATACCTACATATGTGCTAGACTGCTATGTAGGGTTACATTAAATTGACCCAACCTTTATTAGATTTTGTTCGTTTTTAAAAATTGTAGATTGTTTATTTGGCTTTTGTTTATGAATTTTAATCATTAGTTTTCATTAGTTTAAATTTGAACTATATCAACGTGTAGTAATTTATAGATAAGATAAGATAATTTTATTAATTTCCGACTGACGACCACAAAAGTAGGTCAAAAGGACTGTTGAGTACAATGATGTCATTACAAAGCAGGAGTACCAAAATGTCCTATATAAGGAAAGATGCAGAAAGTAGAGTACGGTAGAGTAGAGAGAGAGAGAGATCGAAGTTGAGGCGTGAATAGCTCTCGACTCCAAGCCCAAAAACTCGCTCGGGGGTGGAGATGTATAGGAGGAGAAGATCCAGTAATAAGAACCAAAAGTAATGAGGTAGGTATGTCATGGAATAGACCCATCTCTCCTAAAAAACGAGGCCAAATGAAGAAAGCTCAATATAGTATGATGTCCAGAGGGAGAACTAGTAAGATGTCTGGAAGACGTAGTTCGTCGTTGAGGCCTAGGGGATCTCATCTGTCTCCTGGGGAATGTTAGGTAGCTAGAGAGGTAGTGGGGGACCCGGAGGGCCCATAGTTATAATAGTAGAGGCCATTTAATGTAAGGTGGACTAGGTCCACTGTAGTATTAAATAAGGCCCACTATGGTAGTTAGATATAATAAATGTAAGAGGACTTCATAGAAGGTTCTACTTCTAGAAGGTTCTTCCTCTAGAATGTTCTTAGGTGGTTGGTAGCACTATATAAAGGGGTTCAAACAATGCAATTGGACATGAAGAGAAATATAGTATTTGGAGCAGTAGCTCAATAGGAAGATGCCCCCTCAAAGAGGCAAGTGAACAGGAGAGGATCCCTTCCATAATAGGATCCATTGTATGGTGATGTCCTACCCCAAGGGTTTTGATATGATAAAGTGGTGGTTTTCTATATTGTTCCATATATCTAGTGTGGTAATTGTATTCAAATATCTTTGGTACTATTGTGGTATTTTGTATTCATGTATTTGGTACTTAACAAGTGGTATCAAAGGACTTTCCTTGGCAAGAAGTGTGGGCAATTTTTTTTTTGACAAATTTTTTCGAAGAAAAAGAAAAGGGACGCAACAATCCAAACAATTTCTATATATTTCTATGAAAAATTTGCAAAAATGGGTTGTAGATCTAAGTTCCTCTCCGAAAAACACCCAATTTAAAAAAAAAAATCGTCTGAAACGGAGTCCAGCAAGTCAAGAAATCGACATTTTAAAATTTGTAATTTTTCAGGGTTTTTACCACGGACAGCGACACGATTTTTTTATTTTTGTAGCACCTAGAAGCTGAATTTGCTAAAACAAATTACAAATCTCGGTTCCTCTTTAAAAAATAGTTGATTTCAAAAACAAATCACCCAAATTGAAGCTCCAGAAGTGAAGATAACAATGATTTAAAATCAGCCATTTTTGGGGGGTTTTCGTGACGGAGGCGGGACTGCAGAGCTCATCATTTTTCACAGTGTGCTCATATTGCTACCAGATCAGTGTCATTGGATAGCTAATTTTGATATCTTTATTTTGGTACATTATATGTGGTGTTTGCAATGGATATTAGACTTCTCATGGAACTTCAACATAAGTTTGCATCCCTCGAGACATGTCTTCAACAAGGTCTTCAAAATATCCAGGCAAGTGTTCAAAATATTCAAGCAATCACCCTTGGAATGCAAGAGAGATATATGATGCAAGACATCAGGGATGAATATAGTCAAAAATTATATGCATGGTATGATTTTGAAGACGCTTGTGATGATTGGTATATGGATAGTTGTCATTTCCGGGATGACAACCACTTCCATCTTCTATTTGATGACTCTCCTTCACCTTATGTAGAGCACATTATGGAGAGAAGTCCAGCGCCTTTTGTGAACACTATTTTTCAATATTCTCTAATACTAGTGTGTTATTCAAATGATTTTGTGGATATGGAGGGATCTAAGTATTTGGATCCTCATGATTAAGGTAGATCTTTGGAGCATCATTTTCAGATGGTTCTTGAGTTCAGATATCTTCCGCATGGAGTTCACATGAGCACTTGGACATGGGACCCCGGTTCACAATGGAAGTTGGACTACTTCAGCATGATGGTTTTCATTTCTCCAGGGGACCCTGGTTCTCTAGTCTACTTCAGCACTATGGTCCACACTTATCCATGGGGCCCTGGTATATGGTTGTACATCAAGCGTTGAGGACAATGCTTTCATAAGGGGGATTGAATGTTAGGTAGCTAGAGAAGTAGTGGGGGGCCCGGAGGGCCAATAGTTATAATAGTAGAGGTCATTTAATGTAAGCTGGACTAGGTCCACTAAAGTATTAAATAAGGCCCACTATGGTAGTTAGATAAAATAAATGTAAGAAGACTTCTTACAAGGTTCTACTTCTAGAAGGTTCTACTTCTAGAAGGTTCCTCCTCTAGAATGTTCTTAGGTGGTTGGTAGCACTATATAAAGGGGTTCAAACAATGTAATGGGACATGAAGAGAAATATTGTATTTGGAGCGATAGCTCAGTGAGGACGCCCCCTCGAAGAGGCAAGTGAACAGGAGAGGGTCCCTTCCATAATAGAATCCATTGTATGGTGTTGCCCTACCCCAAGGGTTTTGATATAATAAAGTGGTGGTTTTCTATATTGTTCCATATATCTAGTGTGGTGATTGTATTCCGATATCTTGGTACTATTGTGGTATTTTGTATTCAGGTCTTTGGTTCTTAACAAGGAGGGATCTAATCTGGTCATGTCGTTGAAATCTTGTGGCACGGGGGAAGGTCCCTAGGGTCCACTCTGATCTGGAGTCCAATGTTGTGCCAATATCGGTCTATCTCTTAGTGCCCCTTCCGGAGGGTAGCACCGTGAAGAAGGAAGTGATTCCTGAGGGTAGCACCATGAAGAAGGAAATGATCCATTGGGTAGAGTCTGATCTAGTAGGAGGCTGAAAAAAATGGGCTCAGAGCCTAAGGGCCTCCTGCATGTATAAATCCAAGCATCTTTGATCGAAACATCTAAAGAAGCCAAAGAGGATTTGAGTCCCCCTGAATAGGGCAATGGAACCTCCCCCTAATCTCAAGATTTGATGGGGCAGCCAAAGATGAAGTGCACCTCGGTCTCTACCTTCTACAAATGGCATAGCTAGCAAATCTTGTCTGATCAATCAATCTGGTGGTTGGTCTCTACAAGAAGTCTATGAGAACCCACTTTGAATTGGCCTACGGGGATGCGAAGAGCGTGCACCCAATGACGGAGTGTATGTTATGGTTGAACAATGAGCCCACCTCTATGCTCCAAGAAGTGCTCAGCGTAGAAGGCCATCTTTGGGCATAACCCACCCTTTGGGTTAGCCCAAGTGATCTGGATAAACTGCCTGTAAATGTCATCCTTGATGATCCTATTCAACTCATGTCTAGTAGGTAGGAGGTGTCTAGGTGCATCTAAGAAATATCTAAACGGAGGGAGACGATCCATCTAAATGCCAGGGGAGACTCTAAAAGATCTGAAATCCCTACAAACCAACCTCAAGCTCGGCCCGAAGGGTTAGAGCAGGCAATGGTCTCTGAAGAACAATAGGGCAAGTACGGATACCAGCCTCGCCTCTTCACCAAGTCAGCGAAGCTTCGAATGCGATGCAAAAAAGAGACCAATCTAAACAATGTCTCAAGTCGAAAGGTTGGGCCCCAAACTTTGCTAGGATGATGTGTCGAGGGACTGTCTACTTGCATCTAATGATGCGTCAAAAGAGAAGGGTCTGGACTGTCTCAATTGAGGCCCAATCAGACTCAAGTAAAGAAGGCCCCCAAATCTCTGGGACATAGAGAACAATGTGTCGGATAAGGGAATCCATGTGAGACATCTTGGATGAGATGTCCTAAAAATGGTATCGGAAGCACAGTCTCTCTAAAGGGCTAAGGATCCGTAGCCCTTGTTGATCCGACGCTGGAGGGTCGATCGCAAACTGAAGCGGGGTCCTCAAAAATGAACCCCCAGGTATGTGTAGGTGTTGGTGATCTCGATCTCCTCCCCTCTGAAGAAGAAATGAAGGTCCAAGGTCTTCTTCGACCCGTTGAAGATCATAACCTTGGATTTACCCAGGTTGATAGTCAACTGCCAAAGGTCACAAAAGAGATCTAAGTCATACAACTATCTTTGTAACCCCTTTGGAGATGATGCTAGGATGACCACGTCATCAGCAAAGAGCAGGATGGATATCAGAAGCTAGTGGAGGAGGCACCCCTCACTGTTCTAGATATGCTCATGAATGAAGGCCTCCAACTCATCAATGTAAATCCCAAACAAGTTGGGGGATAGGGGGCAGCCTTGTTTAACCCCAATGGTACTCCTCATGAGATCGAACATCCCGTGAACTATGCGGAGACGACCAAGGACTGACTCATATAAGCACATGATGGCAGTCAATAGGGTTTGGGAAATGCCAATGTCTCTAAGCCTTTGGAACAAGGCTTCTCATGGGATGGAGTCAAAAGCTTTCTAAAAATACACAAAGCAACAGTAGACTTTCGAAGAACAATTTCGTGCCTCCTCAATGATGGCTCGAAGGCTTAAGATGTGATCAATGGTATGATGAGCGAATCGAGATCCTGCCTATCCCCTAGCTCTAAGGGATCTCTACTCAATCTCACTAGAAAGATTCATATGGATAATCGTAGAATAGAGTTTCGAGAACGTGTGGCCCACCATGATCGTCCTGTAGTTATTGGGATTTGAACTAGTGCCTGATTTGTGTATTGGGTGAATGATGTGATGTGACAATGTCGATGGAAAACATGCACCGACCACATGGTTGAAGAGATCAACCAAGTGAGAAACCAAAGCACGAAGACCGTGCTTAAATAACTCTACCTGGAAACCCTCCTCGTCTACTACTTTGTTGCTACTCATCACCCAAACAACCTCTCTGATGTCACTGTCTGAGAATAGGAAGCATGAAGAGGGTGGAGAGGTAACCTGAATCTAGGGTTGCCCAAGAATGTCATAGAGAGTGGATATGTGAGAGAACGAGGATTCGGGGTTAAGGTTGGATGGGAGGGGAGAGTGGTAGGAGAGGATGGTACGCCAGAAGTGTTTGGGGGAGTGAGCAAGGGAAGTACATAAGTCTCGTCTCCTTTGAGAAATAAAGAGGCATTTCTTACGGTGGAGGAGATGACAATAGGAAGCTCTAAGGTTGGAATAGAAGGGGTGAACGTGGGTGAATGTGTGTCAAAGATGGCGGTGGAGAGCCTTGCATTCCTCATCATACCATTAGTTCATAGGGTAAGAGTTGGTTTTTTGGGAGGTGGAAGTGGGTCAGGTAGATTGAGGATATGATTTGAGGGATGCTTCCCAAATGATGGATGAGAGGCAGGTGTACTTAGTAGATGCAGAATCAAGTAAGGAGAACTAGATCTCAGAGGTAAGCATGTAGCAGAGGTGGGTAGAAAAGGTGTTTGAGTGGTCTTCATCGAATTGAAAGGTAGTGTCGGGTGGGCCATGTGGGTGTCGGGAGGGGGTGTGTCAACCTGAAGAGAGAAGGAAAGAAGAGCATGGTCTGCGAGGGGGATGGGGCTAACATAGAAGTGACAAATAAAGGGGAGTAAGTTATGGCTAGAAAGGATATAAACAACAACACACAATAGAAAAAGCGAGAATCTGGGAAACATGGGAGCCCGTTCAAAATCAACAACTCCTGATATTTCCCTCATTGCAAAAGGTGTCGACCATAGGTTGTGAAAGGCCCCAACACATCATCGGACATCCGATGAAGCCCCACTGACACTAGATCTATCTCTTGAATGCAGAACTTGTCCTCTGACCGATCGTGGAGAGGAATCTGGAGGGCTCTGGTGTAGGAGTTGAAGTCACCTAGAAGGATGACCTCCCCAACAACTGAGTATTGGGTGATGTCGACATACAAATCTATAAAGGGGTCCCCATCAGGCCTATCATGAATAGCATACGATGAAGAAGTTGGAGGTAAGTAACAAACTGCAAAGTAAATGCCCCTTGGGAGAGGGAAAACACCTCTAACCCGAACCCACATAAACCTAGCTGTTGAAATTAGTGCAACTGCAAGAGCCATTCTCCGGGAGGATGGCATAAGACCCTAGCTGAGATCTAGGGCCCCCAGTACACTCATGGGGTTCTTGGTTTGGGACCAAGCAGTTAGAGCCATGGCAAAAGACCCTAGTGAGGGCCCCCAGTGTATTTCTGGCGTTCTTGGTCAAGGACCAAGCAATAAGTCCTTAGATGTGTTCTAGGGCCCCTGGATGTGTTCCAGGGAATCCTTGCTCGATGCTTGGATTGATCCTTGGATGTGTTCCTTGGTGATTGATGATGTAAGTCCCTATATGTGTTATAGGGCCCCTGGATGTGTTCCAGGGAATCCTTGCTTAAAACACTTGGGTTGATCCTTGGTCTTGTACCTTTGTGGATAAAGACCCTAGATGTGTTCTAGGGCCCCCAGATGTGTTATGGGATATCCTGGTCTGGGACGAAGTGGTTCATGGTTGAGTACCAAGATGTGATGATGTGTGATCTTCTTCTTCTCTCTCGGGATGGTCCATGAGACCTAGGAGCAGCTAGAAGATGGACATGACCGCATCATTGGTTTTTCCTCTTATGCAGGGATGATAAAAGCTTATAAGTTAGCATGAGACATATGTGGACAGTTTGCCATTGAAGAAGACCCCTTTGACTTTGTCTTGTAGCCTCCCTTTGATTGAATCTCGTTCCCCTTCTTGTTTAATGTGATATTGATACATTTTTATACTCACTCTCTTCTCATGGTTTGATTTTCTGCGGCTATCTTGTTCAGTTTGTTTTTGGGGGTACGGCCTCCTTGGAGCTTCCTCTCTTAATGATTTGAGGTGCGGCCTCCTTAGACTTCTTCTTCTTGCTGGCTGGGAGCTTCATTTCTGGTGTCTTAGTTCCCTCTTGCTAAGTAATGGTGTCGTGGCTTTCCCTCTTGTTGTGTTTAAGTGGAGCGGACCTTCCTCTAGCTGGTAAAGGTGTCACAACCTCCTCTTGGTTCCTCTTCAAGTTGCCACTAGTTATTTTAAGGCTGTCGTTGCCTCCTAGGAAGCCCTTGGCTCCTCTTCTTGTTGTTGTTGATGTCATTTCTTGCTTCCCCTAGTGTCTTTTGCATACTACCTCTGTCTACCAGATTTTGTAGTAGGGTTTGACAAGCCCTAAGTTGGTGTAACACTACAATTCATATTGGACAGCTTTTGTTTGAGCCTATATTGTTGTCTTTGGGGTTTTTTGTATCAGCCTTACTTATGTTGATTATCCTTGAGTTCTTCTTGGCAAACTGTTCACTTTAGATCGTGATGAGATCAAACCCTTGAGGGTTTTGACCATGACCTCTAACAGCGTTTTCTGAGCATATGAAAAGAGGACAGCAACATAACCTCTGAGGTAAATTTGTTCTTGAGGTAATGTTCAGTTATTGCTTTGTTTATTATCAGATCTTATGTTCAAAATTTTATTGGTTATGATCATATTAGTTCATATTTAGATCTAGCCAGAATTGTTTTACTACATGCTCAGATCTATTGTAATATTTATGTGTTTAATCTACTTCAGAAACTTTGTTTAGTTTGCTGATTTATATCAACAGTAGTGAATAAATTTAAAAGGATATTACTGTTTTTCATTTTCCCTAAAATTCTAACAGCAAACTCGTCCACGACCACCAAAGATATCTTGCTCCGGAGGGAGTCCCTAGTGAAACAGGCAACTCCACCTGAACCTCTGATACCACCCGAGCTCCTCATCTCTTGTCTACAAGCTAAGAACCGATGGTATCCTGTGATGTCCGGGAGAGGCCAAACAAGGTTGTCATGCTTTCAGTGATGAATAGGATGTCCGATGACCTAAGTGTTAGCTTTTTAGCTTTTTAGCTCGGGAGGTACTCCGCATGTTTTGTCTTGTATGCGGATGTTACCTTATGTTTACACTACCAGGCACTTAACTTTGTAATGGGTTTTTATAAAGTTGTTAGAAAATGGTTTTTTTATTAAAGTGACTTTTTAATAAACTGTACCTTCTAAATTTAAAGTGACTTTATTTCATAAAGTACACTTATGTAATAAAGTGAAATCACTTTAATATTTTAAGTGATTCATTTTGGAGGGAATGGATCATGACCCTTGATCTTGAAAAAGGCAAGATCTAATCTTGGCCTTTGGATTTAGGGTTGGGGAAGGTGAAAAGACACTTTGGAGGGAAAATGTCATTTTCAGATTTATAAAAGAATGCATTGGGTAGTGTGCAAGACACATCGAGAGGAGATTGAGAGAGATTTTCGAGTAAACTTGAGAGAGGAAATTTAGGAGAACATTGTGGGAACATTTCCCAAGAAAAAGTGGGCACAAATCCCAAGGAAGATATATGTTTCATTGCTGGGGTTTTTCTCCTGTGGAAGGCCGTATTGTACAGATCCGTACAGTCCGTACAGCAAGTGAAAGTGGACACGGAAATCGAGGTAGTCTTTGGCATGATTTTCGAGGCAAATTCCAGACTTTTTTTTGTTGTTTCTGAGCCGTACAGAACAGTCTGTACAAGTGACTGTTGGCATAGATTTCGAGGTACAAAACAAACCGTACAGCAGTACGGATTTGGCATGGATTACGAGGCAGATTTTGGGACTGTTTTAGTGTGTTGTAAGTAGATTTTTCTTGGCTGGAAATTGTGATTTTGTTGCTGTTATGTACTTTCCTGAAGCTGAATAATAAGATCTCTCTCTCTCTCGTTGGGTTGCCCCACAATGGGGTTTTCCCTGGCTTTTGCCTAAATTTCTGAGTTTTATGTGTTGTTGTCCATTGTGTTTATTTCCGCTGCATATTTGCTTAGCAATGTGTATTTCTGCTTATGGTAATTTCTGAATATGGGTTTGGGACATTTCGGAAGCTCATGAAAGACAGTTATCTCTAGGTTGCTAAGCGTTCAATAGAAATTTTAGCTTGTTGATTTTTGTCATTAAAAATCTACACTAAGAGCATCATACACTAGATCCGGCGGTCACCAAAAGGAACCACCCATTGCCATTCGAACAACTGATGGACATGCTTGCGCCCTGTCACCTCTCCAAGTGGACCGATTTTAAAAACAGACTTGGAGACTACTATTCTTACTTCTCTTCTATTTTATATCACTTCTATTCCTGTTCTCTCTCTATTTCCATCATTTACATATTGTACAAGCAATGTGAGGGCAACTGACTCTTGATGATTGAGTGACTTAGAGAAAGAGTTTATTGAGTATTGCCTTGTAACCTTTCATTGCTTCCATTATTCTTTTCTTGAGAGAGTGTGATTGAGAGGTAGCATCAAGTACTTGTGATAGTTGAATTTCATCTTTGAAACATTGTGATTGTACCTATCCCATCTTGTAGAGGAGGAATTGTACATATTGGCTTCCCCAAGATCTTGGAGAATTATTGGTGTGTCTGGACCTGTCAAGAACTTTGTTCATCCTACAACCCTTGATGCAATAATAGAAAGAAATAGAAAGAAACTGTACTTCTTTCTCAATTTCTGTGCACTAAGAATCATAGAAAACGCCAAAACTACTAAAAAAAGCAATTTAAATTGCATTTACAGTCATAAAAGCAGTTTAAACAGCCCATTGTAACTGCTGTTTTTTGCATTTTGATTCAGCATTTTTACTTTAGATTTCAATTGGGTTACATGCCCAACATAGTGTTAATTTTCTGCATTGATTTCCATGCATTTAGGACAGTTTTAGAGAGATTTTAGCTTGCTGTTTTCTATACCTAATCAGATATTACAAACAGAACAGAGAGGTGACAGCAGCTTGATTTCTAATGTTATACGAACTCCCATAGGTTTTGAAGAAGTGGGAATTGTCGGGTAATAACACTAACCATATCAGTAATCTTTGAATTTTATAAATCCTCTAAATAAACATAACAAAATAAAAATGATGATACTAATAACATAATGAAACCACAGAAGACTGCAACGTGGCCATACCTTGACTTTAGCAGCATGTTGAGCGTGCCACTCAGACCAATTCTGCAACAGCTCAGATAGTTTCTTCTTGCTTTCACTGATATTAAAAGAAAAAGTCAAAGAAGAAACAAATTGCACAACAAAAGAAAACACAAAGAAAAATAATCAAGTAAAGAAGCATATATTGCTGTTGGCTTGTATGGAAGTCACTAACCTTGATAGATGGTTATAAACAACATGAACAAAAGGCTGATCATCATTATATGTTAAACGAGGCCGTTTAAGACGTGATCTAGCTATTTAAATTGTGTCAAGAAATCCTTTAACTCATATTTAAGCAGAATTGGCTTAATACCTACAGTAAAAATCAAGATGTAAACAGAAGAAGTCTTTCAGAATACAACTGAACGCACACACTGTTCTTTATTATTTAAGCTATTGAGTGTATTAAAGATGCTCTCAATTTCAGTAAACATATTTACATTTTCAGAAATTAAGATTTTATCCAAGAATAAACTGAGAAATAATGAGTATGTGAATACAAACAATGGAAAAGGCACACATATATAAAGAGGATACGACTTATGTCAACCTTTACACTCTCACTTTCCTTAACAAACGGGCTGCCATTCTCTCCAACTAAGCCAGATTTCACATGGTTCTCTTTGTAATCACCTGCTGCAACTATTGGCAAATAGTTAAAGACACAAGTACATGTTCTGCTGCATCTTATTAATCTTGATTTTAAGTTTTAACACCTTGATTGCTATCTTAAAAATATCATGGTTATACTTACTTCCATCTTTACCAACGTCCTCCGTATATGGATTATTCTTCCTCTCGTACTGGTTACTATCTTCATGCAGATCATTTTTATCATCGCCTTCCCCCCCTTTGGAATCCTCTTTATTCACTTTCTCTAAAATAGAATCGCCATCCCCATCATACCCTTCTTCACTATCTGATGGTGGAATGGGTGGAAGCTCAATGTAGTCTTCGGAATCCATTTTGCTATTAAATGGCAATGTTAATCTGCACAAACTAACACCCACAAAGTTTTATCAGAAAAGCAAACAATAAAATGAACAATGATAATGAACAGAACCTCTTAAAATGTAATCATCTATTGATCTTTATGCATAAGTAAAAAAATATGCGAACAGACACTTGCAAAACATCACTTTCCTCAGAGACTATGTGACTCGTACATAACATGGCCCTTCTACAAATTATTGCTCAGAAAAAATTGCAGGATCCACTAGGTATGCAGAGATTTTACCACAGAATTCCATTATCTGCAAACTTTGAGTTCCAACCAAGGTTACCAAAAATAACCAGAACTTGCAAAATTTGCACAAAATGTATTGTGATCCAGTTTCGCAAACACTCTTAAGGTTACCAACCCTTGAATTAGAGATTACTTCAGATATGCATGTTCCTGTTTTCTGTGCTGCAGTTAGCCATGATCAAAGAAAAGACAAAGACACTTATTTAGATTCAGCAAAAAAATTCATAAAATTCTTCACAGTTTATTACACAGACATATCCCAGGAATGATTTTGCTCAATAGTTTAAAGAATTTTGCAACAAGAATAGGGTTTATTGGTAGTAAAATAATCTATTGTTAGCATAGATTAAATTTCATGGTCTGATTGTTTTGCAAAAACTCGCAAATATATTTCACCCTAGGTTACAATTTTATTCCACCAACACGCTGATTGAATTGGACATGTTTTGGGCATATGGGAAGGCTATTGAAGGATACCGTGGCAGTATCAAATGCAAACTTTGCCCAAGGTTTATCCAGGGAATTTACCATCTAAAATTCCACCTAGCAATACTCCCTGGCATAGACACTGAACCATGTGCAAATGTCACCCTAGAAGTTTGGGCGCAAGCTAATGCTGCTCTTGATGAAGTTGGGAAGAAAAAAGAAGAAAAGCAAGCTATGTTGATTGAACTTGCAGTAGGTGGAATAGCGAGGAGACATACATGCCCCTCGGGCAGTCATGGGGTGGTAAGTGACATCAACATGGGCTCAAATGCTTTGCGTTCTACGTGCCTTGGTCCTAATCTCAGTACCACATCATTGTTCTTTGTTCTGAAAACAAACCTGGGGCACAACCTTCCATCCATTCTGTTATGAAGAAAAGAAGTAAAGGGAGAAGCGAATAGGATTGTCTTATGGGGTACCCTTCGGCATTGCAAAAAATAATCCATTCTACCTGGATATCAAGCCCCTACTCATCAAAATAGGAAAGAAAAAGGAAGATTTGCATGACTAGATAGGAGGAGTTGAAAAAACCGTGTGAGAAAGGCAGGACCCTGTTAAATTTCTTAGTTTTTGGTCCCAAAAAGGAAATGTTTATTAAATCTGTTGATGCAGCTAATATTATATTGCAGGTGGAAAAATGTTAATGGACAGACAACCTGCATTATTTTGGGCTCCATGTGCAGCCCATTGCACTGATATGATGTTAGAGCCTCTTGGTAAAGCTTACATTGTTAAGTGTGTAATTGAGGAAGCTAAAAACATCACAAAATTCCTTTATAACCATGCCCCAATACTTTAGCCTCCTAAGGACATTGACAGAAAACAATAAATAGATGTGCACCTGCCATCACCCATTTTCTACCCACTTCATTTCTATTCAATCCATCCTCAATTGTTAAATGTATTTGAAGAGGATGTTTGTTTTCGCTGAGTGGTACACTAATCCATTCAACAAGAAACCAAAAGGGCATCCTATTGCTTCACTTGTTTACAGAGATTCCTTTTGGATTGGAGTACAAGAGGTTTATGCAGTGAGTGAGCCTTTGGTAAAGGTTCTTTTATTTGTTGATGGTGGCAAGCCCTCAATGGGCTACCTATATGAGGCCATGGATAGGGCTAAAGAAGATATCCAGGCATTTATGAGGTGGAGGGTCAAGATGAGCAGGGAGAACTCAAACACATCATGATTTAGGATTTGGTTGTGATATATCGAGCAACATACTCCATCGCCTGCTCCATGCTGTTGGAACTTTTGGCCTTCCTCAACCCCGCTATTTCTTACCCATGACTTTGATCTAGATGATAAGGTTAAGATTCAATTCTTCGCTTTTGCAAAGAAGATGGTGCCAGATACAAAAGCATGTCATCATTTACAGGTTGCACCAGAGCTGTTTAAGAGATGCCAAATTATTTGGCTATGAAATGAGTGGAGGGGAGGAATATTGGGTTGCAACTAATCAATTTAATCATGCATTTCAAATTGTAATGCAATGTAATTTTATGTGTTTTTCTATTTTTATATGATAGTAAAGGAAAATGTAATTTTATTTGTTTTCCTTTTTCCTTGTTTTTTTGTAGATTGTCAGTGAGCTAACTATTATGGACAAACACCAAGTCTTCAAAAAATTGTAGTTCGGGTGTTAAGTCGGACTTGTGGTGCTGCAGTTTCAAGTGCAATTGGAGTATCAAACCCTGATTGAAATGGAATGTCTACTACAATCTTCCATTGTGGGTGAGGCACGTGAAGAAACCACCTGATGTTGGGGCCATGTATTTCAATGAGAATGACTACTTTTGGATAGGTTAAGATTAAGAGACATATTATGGAGGATTCACCCAGTCGGATAGATGGGGAGGAGGACCAAGAGTAGAAGCCCGTGAGCATGAACAACACCAACCATCGCAGGACCAGCAGAGGCAAGGCACCAGCCCCGGACCCCCCACTACTAATGGAGGACCTCATACTAGGTCCCCTAAAAGGGGCAGAGGACATTGATAGTAGATAATAGATATATTTATATTTTTGGTTTAATATGCAATTTTGTTTGGACTCTTCAATTTTGAATCTTGACGCTTAGCAGCTACCGACTGGCAACAGTTAACATATGATGTACATGATTGGACATATTAAACATCTGACATATATATCTGATTTTCATATTTATGTGGCAATGTGATTCTCTGAAGTTCTTTTAAGTTTATACTTTACTTTTGTTCAAAAAAAAAACAATTTTAGGCATTTTTTTACATGTTCATCAATTTTTTGTCAAGTTTTCCCAAATCAATGGTTCATAACCCCAGTGAAGTCATTGTCAAATCTGAGTTTTGCAGCCCTACTTAAAATTACATTGGATGTTGGAACAAGGTGCAGTATGCAACAGAAATTGAGATTGTCCTATCACCTTATGAATTTTAACAAATAATCAATAATCAATGCACAGCACCTTTACCTGGTTTAATATGTAAACAAGCTGAAGCTCATAGGCAAATCAGTTCTGAAACTAAACTTAAATGAACTAGTTGTGCTCGGCACTATTTCTCAATAGACTATGACCCAACTAATTAGTTTACTTCTGCATTCCACATGCTATATCCTTTTGAAAAACAATGCATTAACTCCAACTCTCCCATACATAGACAAAGCCTAAAACCATGAATGAAACTTTTAAGTTCTAGGCATAGATTGCTTTACTTCTTAACTTGTTTTACATCAACTCAGACCAAATCAATCCATCAAACTGCCTTGCCATATTCTTAAAAAAAGTTGATCTATGATAATTTATGTAATACTTTTGTGATTAGAATACTTGGTTCAATGATACTATCTGACATGAGCATTCAACACAATTTGTGACTAGTGTCCACTATGCTATATTGGTGCAAGTATCATTCTATGTTGGATATTGAAAGGGTGTATGTTCTTCTGCAACCATGTTGTCATGCATAACTTACTTGTCCTGTATTTGACAAGGTTATTGGTGTAGTTGAATAGCTACTTTTCTATCGAAGGTCATGTGCATTCATCAAACATAACTATTTAACTTATCTCCATCCTCTTCCCAAAACAAAAAATCTTCCCTGAGTGGGAAGGTTGCATCAATTCAATTTAAATGTCAGAATCCCAGACACTTTACTTGGTGGGGTTATACTCCCTAGTTGACTCTAAAGTAATTAATCTAATCTCAGAAAATAAGCTCCTTACAGCACGCAAATTCCTTACAAACATTACCATGCAAAGCTATCTTACCCTAAATGGGACCAAGAGAGCCTTTCTCGTACCATTTCTCGTTCTTATGCCATACCCATCTTGACACTACATTATCACATTCCTAATCAATTTTTCTGCCCCAAAACCCAGCTAGCACCATCTCTCATTTTGTTGCCTTTTTCCATTCCATTTCATGTTTCCTACTTCTGGTAACAGAGTAAACATGAGACAAACATAAAACTATGAGGACTCTCATCTGGCACTTGTCTGCTGGTAAAATGAAGAGCATCAGATTGCTATACAACTACTCTCCACCCAACCATAGACAATACTACAATCGAGCCACTTCCAAGTTGGGGCAGGAATATGATGACAGAGGTCACAAGTTGTTTGGCTGCAGCTTCCGATGCTCAACAGAGGGGCAAGCCGTGTTTATCAATCAATAGCAACAATAAGAATACTGCAACCTGTGATAAGAGGCTTTCTGCCATCTACAAACAGAAACACGACACTAGCAACTATTAAAACTATGGGAGAGTTCTTCCCAAATAACTCCCTCCAGACTATAACCACATGCTACCCAATCAGATCATGGCCTCCTTAATCGCCAATAGGAGGTAAAGAGAACAACCAAGTAGGATCAGCTATTGCCGACAACTATGCAATCAAAACTAGGAATGCTCTATAAAACGACTCAAAGTAAGCTCTTAAGCATGGGTTGCTTGATGTGAATGGTAACAAGGTTCTTAACACAAAGTGCGTGCTCTACTCAAATTCTCAAGAGATGACAAAAACCATAAGCTAGTGAAGTAGCTTTTAATTCCAAAGTGACATTATAGCATACACAGGTTGGAAGTGGACATGGACGTTTAAAGCATCCATCATGGCAAAAGCCCAAGTGGCCCATGGCAGTAATCTACTATATGTAGCTTCTTGAGATATTGAGTTTTATTTGAGGAAGCCATCTTGAATCATGAGCTTAGTTAACCACCTTTCCATTAATCTAATTTGACTTAACAAGGTAGATTCTCTCTCTTAATTAAGGTCTAAGTCACCTGGGTTGTGTTCGTGTCCGAAATAAGCAACAACGAAATTCAGAAAAACTTCATGAATGCAAAAAAATATGATAAAATTCTCCATGACGTTTGGCAAATAGAACTAAGAGAATTTTGTTATAACTTAATATTTTCAAACAGAAAAACAAATTACAAATATTTTTGATAACTTCAAATTTGATCCAAAAATGTCAACTTAATACTCAAGACTGAAAACATGTTAAAAATCCATAATGTTCAAAAACATGTTAAAAATATTTGTGTTTTATTTTGTTTAGCGAAAAACAAATCTTAACATTTTTTGACAATAAAATCCAGGTTCGATTAGCAGCGATTAAATCAGAATATTTAATCCCCGGTAATGGACGTTTGATGAATTCTGGATTTCTCTGGAGAAAGAAAAGTGTGCAAATATGTTGACTGAGATTTAAGGTTCTCTCTCACAACTCATGGCTTCTCATGTCATCAGACTTTAAGTTTACCCAAGGTCATGTTCAAACCTCCATAATCCCCTGGCAATCCAGCCACTTGTTTTAAATTAACAAACTTTCACAACTCCCAAAGAATGTCATGGGTTTCAAAGTTCTTTGTCAAAAACCAAAACAAGCAGCAAAGTAAAACTTTTTCACTATATAGTTTTAGAAAATTTTCAAGTGCTGTGAAAAATATTTACCGACAACAAACTTAGGGCACTGGATGCAACATTAGCGAAAATGTTCACACACAATAACCGACGGTTAAAATCGGCCTCCATAACCTAAGCAGACTAAAAGTTAGGTCAAGTGCTTCTTTAAAAGTCATATATAGACCAGTGAAAAAAGGCCATACCAGTGGCCGAATGAAATTCATGCCAAAACAAAAAAAAAAAAAACATTTTAGCCGAGAGATTACGATTTTATTTTTTCGAACTGGCTACATTAACTGTAATACTCCCAGATTGGGAAAGGGCGAACTTGCTGCATCGGGATAAAAAGTAAGCTCGTAAAATAAAAAAATCTGGAAAATGAAATTGAAGAAAACAAAAAGAAGAACACAAAAATAAAACGAAACCCTAACCAAAAATTATCTCTGAAATTGCCGGTCATAAATACTGTTAAGGAGACCTCGGATTAAGTTATATGCACTGTGAAAAGCAAGTACATTACGAATCTATTGCCCTCAAAGAAAGTGTTTTAACCCCTATGAATATGACCAGAAATTGCCGAAAAGAGGCCAAAAAAAATTGCAGTTCGAGATTGTAAGAAAAAAACAGCGGGGCTTGAAGCAGCTCACCTGTTGAAACGGATGCTTCGGCAAATTATCGCTTACCACGGCCTTTACTTCCTCAGCGGAAATCTGGCAATGCAATACAGTGCTGCGACTACCATGAAGTGAATGAATTCCGGAACCGTGTTTACGACGTAAAGACAATAAATAAATGACGTGTCAAACAATCCGCTCCCGTCGCTGACGTGGCAAATATGGACGTAATTTGAAATCTCGCTGGAAAGCATAAAATACGCGCTTCTCAAATATATTAAGAAGAGCGCGGAATTTGGTTGGGACAAAATAAAATGAAGATATTAGTTTTGGATAAATGGTAAGGTTGAGATAGTCAAATTTTAAGTAGGAGATTTATAGTGATAAAGGCATATTGTTATTATTTTTGTTTCATGAGTATTATTTTGGGGATACTCTATAGATATAGGAAATATGGTGTGGTGTATCCATGTTTATATGTTAAAGTTTCCACATTTTTTTGAGATAAAGTGGATGTAAAGAAAGTTAGTATGTGCAACACAAAGTATAGGTAGCCTTTGCACTTTTCTTATGTGGGATTAAAGGAGATGGTGGTTAATTATTTGAAGTCTAAATGAACTTTGGATAAAGAGGAAGGTTCTTAAAGGGATATAATTAGGTCTACACAATGAGTACTAGGTCTTTTTGAAAGAGTAGTGGAATAAACTCTTCCTTGTTCTCAATTAATTTGTTACTTTGTCTCGAATAAATAAATCCTTCATTCTCCTCGAGGGGTTATGTAAAGAAAGCTAGAACATATGAAATGAAGCATAGGATAGTGTTTTCCCCCTCCTCGTGTGGATTGGAGGAGATGGTAGTCGATGATTTAAACTTCAAATGACTTTGGTCCAGGAGCAAGGGAGCTTAAGGGGTATAATTAGGTCTAGATAACATGAGTTTGGTATTTTCAAAGAGTGGTGAACTAACCTCTTCCATATAATGAGTGATTTTTTTGCTTTTAGAAGAACTCCCAAATAAGGAAATCCTTCATTCTCTTTAAGGGACTTTGTACAGAAAGCTAGTACATGTGAGACGAAGCATAGGGTAGCATATGCCCCCTCTTCATGTGGGACCGGAGGAGATGGTGGTTAATGATTCAAACTCCATGTTTGACTTTCATTCTAAGAGGAAGGGTGCTTAAAGGATAGGATTAGATCTAGATAGTGAGAGCTAAGGCTTTTGAAAAAGGAATGAACTAACATCTTCCATGCAGTGAATGATTTTTTTTATTTTAGAAGACACGTGAATAGGGAAATCCCTCATCCTCCTCAAGGGCCTATGTAAATAAAGCTAGTACATATTAGACAAAGCACGGGGTAGCCTTCACCCTCTCCCCATGTGGGCCGAAGAAGATGGTGGTCGATGATTCATACTCTAAATGGAGTTTGGTCCAAGGGGAAGGGAGCTTAAGAGATAGAATGAGGTCTAGACAACGAGAGGTAGGTCTTTTGAAAGAGTAGCGAACTAACCTCTTCCATACAGTGAATTAATCTTTCACTTTTTATAAGACTTCTCAATAGTGAAATCCCTCATCCTTCTCAAGGGGTTGTGTAACGAACGTTAATACATGTGAGACAAAGCACATGATAGCCTTTTCCCCCTCTGCACATGGGACCAAAGGAGATGGTGGTTGATGATTCAAACTCCAAGTGGACTTTGGTCCAAGAGGGAGGGATCTCAAGGGATAAACTTAGGTCTAGACAACAAGAGCTAGGTCTTCTAAAAGAGTAGCAAACTAACCTCTTCCATGTAGTCAAAAAAAAAATTACAATTAGAATATAATCAAATAAGGAAATCCCTTTTCCTCCTCAACGGGCTATGTAAAGAAAGCTAGTACATGTGAGATGAAGCATGTGGTAGTGTTTACACCCTCCTCACTTGGGACCAGAGGAGATAGTTGTCGATTATTCGTACTCCATATTGACTTTTGATCCAAGATGAAGGGAGCTTAAGGGATATAATTAGGTCTATAAGTCAGGAGCTATGTCTTTTGAAAGAGTAGTGAACTAACCTCTTCCTCGCAATGAATGGTTTTTTTTGCTTTTTGAAGACTCCTAGCTAGGGAAATCTCTCATCCTCCTCAAGTGGTTTCATAAAGAAAGCTAGAACAGGTGATATGAAGCACGAGGTAGCCTTCGACCCCTCCCCGTGTGAGATTGGTGGAAATGGTGGTCGACGTTTCAAACTCCCGATTGATTTTGGTCAAATAGGAAGGGAGCTTAAGGGATAGAATTAGGTCCAAACAATACGAACTATGTCATTCGAAAGAGTAGAAAACTAACCCATTCCATGTAGTGAATGGAGTTTTTCTTTAAAAATACTCTCGGATAGGGAAATCTCTTGTCCTCCTCAAAGGACTACATACATTTCCTCCAAAATTGTATTAGACATTTGAACAAATCTTCCAATGAAAGTTTTCAAGCAAAATCGCATTGCAATAGAAAATGCTCCAAATATCTATCTAAATATACACAAAAAGGATGCTAGTAGGTTCAGTGGGTTTACTCTTCCCCCATAAGGTATGGATTGTTGGGTGTCATTTGCATGGAAAGATGTGGTCTAAGGGGGTATGCATTTCAAACAAGGATGAAGGTTTTGTCAACATTGAGTTTAAGAATAAAGATTATTTGAAGCAACACTTAACAAGGAGTGATGAATACACAAGAGAACCTCAGGGGCTACATTCTTCTTAAAGTTGAGCATTGTGTTGGGAGAATTCAAGTAGATTACAAGTGTGTTGGGAGAATTTAAGTAGATTATGATCATGTTCGTTTTACATGTATTCATAGTGATGTGGTTAGACACCCAAGGAAACACCTCCCTCATGTGACAAGTAAAGGTTGACAGGAGAATACTTTAGGGAAAAACAAGAATTTCTATGAACATGGTGATCCACACTCCCAGATGTGATGTGGGGGACAACCACAAGCTTGAGTAAGTTTTGGGTTATGGGGAAAGCTAATTTTATAGACATTGGACATGTAAACAAAGTGTGCAAGAAAATATAGAGATCTCAAAGTCCAGAAAAATTAAACACTTTATTACTCAAAGAATGAATACAATGTATGAATGGTTGGGCATCATTAGCATGAAAAGACATGGTCTAAGGGGTATGTATTTCAAACACAAGGGCAAAGGTTTTTTCAACATCAAGTTTGAGAATAAATATGATCTAGAACAACTCTTAATAAGAGTGATGAATATACAAGAGAACCTCGGGGACTACATTCTTCTTAAAGTTGAGCATCATGTTGGGTTAATTCAAGTAGATTACGAGTGTGTTGGGAGAACTCAAGTATATTACAACCATGTTCCTTTTATATGTTATCATAGTGATATTGTTGGGCACTTGAGGAAACACTTCCCTCATGCAACAAAATAAGAGGATTCTTTAGGGCAAAATGGGAATTACAATGAACAAGGTGATCCACGCTCCTATGTGTAATTTGGGGGACAACCATAAGCTCGAGGAAGTTTGGAGTTATGGGGGAATCTAATTTCATATAAATTAGACATAAAAATGAGTGTGCAGGAGAGTATAGGGATATTGAGGTCCATAAAAAATTAAACATTTAATTACTCAAATAAAGAATACAATGTATCTCTAAGAAAACATGCTAGAGATTCTAAGGCCTACATAGGACTAGCGATACGAAAGCTACAATTTCTATATATGTGGATAGTATTAAAATATTATTGTTGTAGATGAACAATGGTGAATCATTCAACTAACAAGGGCAATAGTTTTTTTTTTTTTATAGAAACTAGGAAAAGATATATTAAAGGTGTGGAAGAATCCACTGGATTACAAAAATTGGTCATTAAAGACCTTCGAGAAATGGCAGCTAGAGTAGATCCTATAACAATTGTAAGATGCATAACAGTAACAATTTATGTTGCATCCTCCTTTTCTAACAAAACTTCTGTGTTTATAATTCACCGAATACCTCCAGTAGAAGATACCATTAATACATAGCGTAAGACAAAACATGAAAACAACAGAGTTCAACTACCCTTCTCTAATTTGACCTGCTAAATTTCCAGTATAGCTTCCAGATGTGGCTCATTCAGGTCTGGAATTTGGTTCACTGATGTCGAATGTTCATTCTTGGAGGTTTCATGCTTGGATGGTGTTGCATGCCTTCTAGTTGATCCAGTCACCTCTGCATTGCCTCTATGTTTGTGCGATGTTCCTCTAACTAACTTCTCTGGGCGTAACTCTCGCCTGGGAACCTCTCTATCATATGCCTGTGTTGGGACAAAGTTTCTAGCTCAAAGGCCCTAGTGGAGCCGAGTGCTCCAAGTTGAATTCTCATCCTACTACATCTAATGCATTCATCCTCAATTGGGTCCTCGTCCAAATGTCTCGAGTCCGCTAAGGCACCTTTACCACTCTGCATTAATGCCTACTCTGGTAGCGCTACGATCCGGCTGTTGGTGGAACCACAGACCTCCAACGGGAGGTGGAAACTGAGGGCGAGAAAAGGCAAAAGCAGAGGCCATGGGAAGAGCGAGGAGCTAAGAGAGAAGGGGCGAAAACATAGGAGCCAGGAGTCAAGAGGCGTTGACTGAATCAAAAATCAGATGAGAAGCAGGCTGAGAAGGAGGGAGGGCTCTGAACGAGAGGAGACTAGTTGAGCCTTCTGAGAGTAGGCGAGGCAAAGACTAGGAGGAGAGTTGGACAAGAAAAACAAGGAATAACGACGAGAGAAAGAGCTCTAGGGGGAGATAATCTAGACACCAAGCGAAAGGGGACGGGCAGATAAACTTACCCAGGCTGTCGAACATCTTTTCACATGCAGGAGCGAGGACAGGACCATTATCTCCCATGTTTCAATTAATGGCAGAATCGTGCCAACCTGCGTGCTCGCGAGATCTTCCATGTGTATTGTACCATCAGCCTCCATGATCCTAGGCTTGGAGGTGTATCCGACATCACTTTGATGAATAAACTGGGTGACAGGGCTATCATGCGCCTTGTCCATTTGCTTCAGATCCTTGATGGCTTGAACTCCCACGAACATTGAAGGACATGGCACCTGATCTTTCCATTCCATGATGAAACTGCTTAATCTGTTAGCTGCCACTTTGCTTTGAGTGATGGGACTTGTCCTCCCTTGCCACCTTCTCGTTATTGAGCTATCCTACTCCACATGTTTCAACTTTAGCTCCCCTCTAGCTCTATTGTCAACACGTCTCCTCCACATGGCTATGCTTGCGCTACAGTCCCCGGGATCCCCACCCATGTCCGTTTCTGCTTGCTCACTCCCCATGGCTTTGCTTAGGCTGGTGTCTCGAAAGGCCCAAGCCCCTCCCTTGTCCACATGTCCATCCCGGTTGTTTGAAACAATGATGAGGCGCCTCCTAGCCCCTCCCCTAGCTTTCTCGGATTGACACTTCGTCATATGATACATTAAAACATGGGGGCTAAGGTTTACACTCCTTCCACACCTAAGGTTCCAGGCGTTTTCCCAATCGTTGCATTCACCATTTTATCTGCTTCTTTGTTGTGTTCTCTCATAATGTGGTAGAAATTTATCTCAACTCATATTCGGTCAATTATACATTTTAGACTTAAATCTCTTGGATCTATCCCGTGGACCATCAAACTTGTTATAGTTTTTGGAGTCGCCAAGGGCGTTCAAATCTCGAATTTGCTGAGTCTGAGCGAGTTGGATGCCTTTTAGTAATGCATAGGCCTCAACTTTGATGTTAGTATCCATCCTGAGGTTCCAATGATAATTTAAAATTATTTTTCCTCCGGGGTTGAAGAGAACCCCGCACCTACCTCCCTTGGGTTTCCCTTTGAAGCACCATCAAAACACAGAGTATGTACTTGTTGTTCTTGGATCCAGCCTTCTATGTTTTGGATTTTGTGAAGCTGCTAGCATGATCGATGTGCTGAGTTTGAAGTCTTACTAGAGTGAAGATTAAAACTTGCCATCCAGTCTTTTTCTAGGGCGTTCCAATTGGTCGGGTCTTCTACATTTAGATAGTCAGCGTTCCAATTGGTCGGGTCTTCTACATTTAGATAGTCAGCGTTCAAAACTTATGAGAGGATCATTTTGGCCTTGGCAACGACGCTTTGAGGGGGAGATTTGATCCCTTGGAAAATTTGATTGTTTCTTGCAAGCCATATCTGCCAACAGACGAACTTGGGGACTGCCCTCCAGATACGTTTCAAGAATGGTTTTTCCCTCAAGGATCCCTGGTAATACTTTTCCCAATTCCCTAGGCTAGGGATTGGAGCAAAGGGCCATCTTATTTTTTTGGACAGATCTCTGAAGGCCACTTTCCAGATTGTTTGTGAGAAGGGGCAATTCCAGAAGAGATGATGTATACTATCTTGATTGCTTTGGCACAGTGGGCAGATGAAGGGGTCGTGGAAGCCTCTTTTCATTAGATTCTCTCCCGTGAGGATTTTCCCATGTGAAAGGGACCAAGTGAAGAAGTTAACTTTGGGGAGGGAGTCTTGGCTCCAAACATTTTTCCATTTTGTTGAGTTATGAAACACTCTCAGAGTGGAGAGGAGCGTGTTGTATCCTTCTTTTACTGAGTAACCATTTATTCCCCAACCACGACTGTCTAAGGTGACTATGAGGATGTGGGTTGCCCCTTTCAGGGAAGAGAGCAGAAGTTGTGCTTGGTTGATCAAGTGATCAGGGACGACTCCCAAATACCAATCCTTCCAACTGCCATTCTCGTTCCAAGCTGAAATGTCATAGAGGGTGCATTTGTACTCATCTAGAATCCATCTTTTTAGATCGCGAGTTTATGCTTCGCAAAAGTTGAGATCCAATCCTAGAATTGGGTCTTGCTAGATTTAGATCATTTTTCCATTTCCCGGGATCTAGGAGAGATGCTCCTTAAAGAAGGGAATAGAAACCCTTATTAGTTTCCAAATTTGCGATCCAGGTTGAGGATCATGATTTTTGTCCATGCACCTTTTTCTTCCACCCATTCTATATTTTTTTATTAGAGCCATTTTCCACCATTCCTTTTTCCCTGTGACTATCCTCCAAAGAAGTTTATCTCCCATTGCTATGTTGGTAACTTCGGGATCTCCGATTCCAAGTCCCCCACTTTTTTTGGGTAGGGTGACTGTGTCCCAGTTCACTAGATGGAATTTTTTGTGATTAGATTTTCCCCCTTGCCATAGGAATTTACGAATGAGTTGTGCCAAATCTTTTAGGATTCCCTTTGGATCTAGGAGGGAAGAAAATTGAAAAATGGGGACAGATGAGAGGACCGATTTAATCAAGACCACCCTTCCTGCTAGATTGAGCCATCTTGAGCCCCAAGACTCCATATTTTCCTTGACCTTTTGGAGAGACAGCTGTCAAAACTCGCCAAGGAGCGATTTTAGACACAGAGGAAGACCCAGATATTTGAAGGATTTCCAATCCAGTGAAATGTTGAATCCCATTATTTGAGTGATTCCTGCTCTGATGGCAGCAGAGACATTCTAGATGCATATTTGATACTTTTCCTTATTAAGGAGCCCCCCCCGAAACTACGAGGAATGTGTATAGAACTTGCAATAGCCTCCTGGCCATTATTTTTGAAGCATCGCTTAAGAGTATTGTGTCATCAACAAACTGGGAGTGATTAATTCTTTTGACCCCCTGGGATTGTGCCATTGTTGCTTTCCCATTCTAAGGTACGATTTAGAGTCTCTACCATGATCACATACAAGAGGGGGGAAAGAGGACAACCCTGCCTTAATCCTTTGGAGGCTTTAAAGAAAGGGGTTGGTCTTCTATTTAGGAGAGGGGCAATCCAAGGGGAAGCAATGCAGGCTTCCGTCCAGGAAATGAAATTTTGGTTGAACCTGGATTTTTTCATAACTTTAAAGAGGAAATTATGCTCTACTCTATCGAATGCATTCACCATATCCAATTTTATTGCCATACCTGGTTCCCCTCGAGAGTTGTTGGCGTGGATTGCTTCTTGAACCAGGATAAAGTTGTCCCATATCTGACGACCTACCACAAAACCTCCTTGATTTGGAAGAATTAGTGATCTAGGAAGAGGATTCAACCTGTTAGCTATAATTTTAGTTATGATTTTGTAAGAAATATTGCATAAAGAGATGGGTCTGAACCGGTGCAGAGAAGAGGCACCATTTTCTTTTGGGATGAACGCTAAGAAGGAGGAGTTGGTAGCTCCTCCCATTTTTATTTTTTATTTTAAATTATTTGTAACTAACAAGGGAAATAGTTGCAAAGCAGCTAGTCCACGCGTTAAAATTATGTTTATGTTTTGTGTAATTAATAAAGGAAATTAAGACATTTTATTCAAAAGGCAATGGATACAAGGAAGCTGTAGAAAATGCTCGGTATTATATAATATATATATGAATTTGTGATAGTTATTTTGCCAAAATCAAATTGCTAATACTACCTTCAGTTATTTTGAATCTATGATAATCATTTTTCCAAAATAAAACACACATTATGGTAATTAATGGTAGTTTTTACAAGGTTAGTAGTGAGAATTATAGGGAATAATGAAGTAAAATAGAATTCAAAGACCCACGTGTAAAAGTCGGATGACATATTAACAAATCTTTTACCATGTCACTTATAGGTTAATTCGAGGAATCATACACTTGTTCTTGGAAGTAGCCTTGTTTAAATCCCTATAATCCATACACAGTTGAAGGGTACCATCCTTCTTCTTCACAAAAATTATCAGTGCACCCTATGATGACATAATAGGCCTAATCAACCCATGATCAAGAAGATCCTTGAGCTAGATTCTTAACTTATTAATCTCGAGAATAGTCATCTAGTATGGTGTATTATATATAGGGTCCACTCCAAGTGTCTGCTCCGCACAACTAGATAGGTTATACATTTAGGAATTTCGATAATATAGAATGTTGCTCCCCAAAATGTCACTACCCCCATTGTAAGCTTCAATGACATAAACATTACAACCCTTTCTATAGCCTTATTGACCATATTTGCTATGATCAAACATAGAAAGACCTTATGTTTAATCCTTGTGATCACCATTGACTTTCCCAAGTCATTCTGAGCAATTTAATATTAATTTAATTATTTTTGTTCACCATTAATAAATTTGATTATTTTTATTCGCCATTTATACCTTTGAATTTTATTTTAAATATTTCTTTTTATTTTTCCCCAACAAGAACTTTGACCTAGTTCCCCTTATTTGGAATATTTTATTATTCTTTTCGGTACGGTTAACTATTTTGTAACCCATATATTATATGCAAGGGATCACCCTTTTCTATCTTACAAAGATTCAATTAGATCCACTAATGATGGGTGGAGTGTCTACTGAGAATGTTGGGATGTTTTAAAACCCCAACACAATGCAATTCTAGAAAAAATCAGAAAATTATGGCTAACTGTGGAAACCTTCACACTAAAAAGGTCATGTCATGTTATTCTCAACAATCACGACACTTAGTTATCATCCTTATATCTAGTTGGTCCATGTTCTCTATTTTAATATCTTCGGGGTCAATCTTCTAGCACATATTCAAGTTATATGTATTAAGAGGAGTAATAAAGCTTTTCTATTGCACAATGGAATTTATTCCCAAAGGGTTTCCACTTATATTTAGTATATTGATCTGTGATTGTTTGAGTTATTCCAACTTGGTGTTCAACCCTGTGGTTATAGCCCACTTGTCATTATAGCCCACTTCTGATATGACTTTATTAATGCTTTGGAATGGAGAAGAAATAATTTAGGACCTAGAAGAGTCAATTTGGGTGAGATCCTAAAAACCACACATAATTAAAAATTGTTTGGTTTAGGAACAAATAAGTGGGAATTTTGGGACTTAAATCTCATGAACATGTGTCCAAGAAATACTCACTTCATTCTACAGTTCAATAACCTTCAAATTATGGTTTTTTTCGTCAAATAGAGTTTGTGTGTGAAGCTTATGCCCCATGAAAGGTAATAGTCCAATTATTCCCTACATATCCAAGTGGTAACCATGTCAACTTACCATAATTCACAAAAGTGGGGCTAGTAACATGGTAATCCACTAGAGAGTTATAGAGGCATCATGGATATTTCAAGAAGGTTTTGAAACCCAAAACTAACCCTAATTTGAGCTATCAATAACCTAGTAGAAGGAGGGAAACGTGGTCACTTTCTTTTGCCACCGTTGTTTCTCCATAGTACAAATAGTGAGTTTAGAGGCAATGTGAATAGAGCACATAGAGAGAAGCAATTTTTAGAGCATTGAATAAGACCATAGTTTCACAACAAGCTTTATAATATGTATTGTTGTCTCCATTGTATAAAAGACAAAAGGCACAATGCATTTCTCGTTGGGTTATCCCACATCAAATTTCCCCGAGAAAATATTATGTCACATTCTGTGTTTTTTTCTATTAGAGTTTTGTTTCTACAGTCATAGTAGCTAAATAATATGAATGGTGTGTTTTCATTTATGTTAAAACATTGAAAAATAAAAAAGAGATAGTTGTGCAATCAAGCATATGATGATTGCGGTAGTAGTAAGATTTAGCTTTGTCTCGGTGAGCTTGTCATTGGAATATCCAAGGTGGTTTACAAATTATATTGGTATCAAAGTGGTTTTAATTAACAATTTCTACGGTTTGAGTGAAATATATGCTTACTCGACCCAAAATGTCTAAATCAACAAGAAAGATGCACCATGTGGATCCCAAGATCGACAGGAGAAGGGACAAGAAGCAATTGCAATCTTAATAAATGGAAGGTGAGCATTGAAAAGGACCTATTGATGAAGGAAAGTGAATATTTGCAAAGATGGAAGATCAAGCAGTCCAACTATATGGTCTTACTCATGACCACTCATGAGAAAATTATTAACCCCTTTTCATATTAGCCTGAATTTCATGAGAAACCAAAATATCATGAAGAGTCGAGGAAAGAGAAGAAATATTCAAAGCTTGAAGAATGGAACTCTAGTAACCAATCTTCTCAACACTTATTTAAAGTGGATGGGTTGAGATAAATCCATACAATGGTAAGGTAGATTTAATTAATTTGAATCATTGGTTGCAGTAGTTAGAAGTATATTTCAATGTGCAAACATTTAAGAGGAGCATAAAATAGTTTTTTCCATACTCAAGCTAGGAGGCCATGCAAAAACTTGGTGGAAAAGATATACTCAAGACATTGGGGTGGGAGGAGACCCACCAATAACTAAGTGAGAGGTATTCAAAGACCTCAAGTCCTAGTTTTACCCTATCATGTATGAAGATGACTAGAGGATTCAATGGCATTATTAGTGACAACGACAAGGAGATGGTGTACAAGAGTTCACTACAAAGTCCCAAAAGAAAGCCATTCAGTTGAGGCCCTAAATTGCAAGAACGTATACGTGGTCATAAAGTACTTGGGTGGCCTTCATAGACACATAAGAAGGCAAGTACGTTATTCAAGTGCATGCTCGTAAACAAGGCCTGTGTGTAGGCCCAATACATTGAATTTGATGAGAAAAAGAGGCAACCAAGTTGTTCAAAGAAGTGAGACCAACATGGAGCTTCAATGAGGACAATAAGAAGAAGGGGTTAGGGAGAAATATGAAGACTTTCATCGTTGCACATGTATGTAAGCAACCTAACAACCACTATGACTATTGCAACATTGATGGTCACAATTAAAAAAAAAATGGTGGAACCTGCATGGAGAGCAAAATTTGAAGAACATGCAAGTAGGAGTCCAAGAAGAAGAATATTCCAGTGGAAGCAAGGAAGGAGATATAAAGAAACTTGGATTTAGATGAGAAAGTTGTATGCACAACAATACAAAAATAGGTGAACTTGAGTAGCCTCTGTCACAAAGAGGAGGAGATGACAAAGTTGTTCCATATCAATTTAAATTAAGAAGAACAAGGTTGTGCATTATTCATTTATGGTTCACACGTCGGCCTCATTGCAAGGGACGTTGTAAGTAAGTTTGGTTTAGAGACATGCAATCACCCTCAATCATACCTTTGGTCATGGGTCAATAGGGATGTAGAGTTAAAAGTACCTAACAATGTAAGATTATATGTGCTCTCATCACAAATTTTATTGTTGAAATATAAGTCAATGTAGTATCACTTGATGTCTATGATGTAGCGTTTGGTAGTCCCTATATGTATATGAGGGGTGACATTTTCATGAGAAGGGAAAACCAATGCCCCGAGATCAAGGATGGTAATGCTTTTATCATTAATGCACATAAGGAGAAGTCTAATATATCTCTATTGAATTCCCATGAAGCCAAGAGATTGATAACCTCAAGCTAAGTATTCACTTCTCTCCTTGAGACATATCTAGAAAGACATTAAAACATTGGGTATGAAAAAATCCTTGAAGGATGTGAGAAAGAATATAAGTGTTAACCAAAATAACTTTTACATGTGTACAAAGAAGTGCTCTAGGGTCTAAAAGGCATGTCCCCCAAGAGGGAAGTGGAGTATGATTCAACAATTATTGCCAAATTCTCCTTACCAAACATTGGATTGTAAATACAATGCATATTAATAAAAAACAAGGGGAAGAAGCAATTGTAGAAGTGTTGGAGCAAAGAGCCACAAGACCAAGTACCTCACCATGCAGTTCTCATGTTAATTTAGTACCAAAGAAGGACATGAATTGGAGAATGTGCATCAACTACATATCTATAAACAAAATACTCTCAAGAATTAGCACCCTTTTGCCAAGACTAATGACTTGTTAGATCAACTACAACATGCAAGGTACTTCACCAAGCTAGATTTGAAATTTGGTTATCATCAAGCCCATGTCAAGGAAGAAGACACTTGTATGATTGTCTTCAAGGTGAATCAAGAACTATTCGAGTGGTTAGTAATACCTTTTGGTTTGAAAAATACATCGACCACTTTGATGTGTTTAATGAACAATGTTTTACACCTGTTAGTCCCTAAAGTTGTCCTTGATTGTCAAGGGCAAGCTAGGGCACCTCAATTATTGCAATGGTTTATGTGTGTAGGTCTTTTTGGGTTTATAGGTTGTTTTATGGGCCAAGAAGTGGATGAATTGGACAATATAAGTTTCAGGTCACAAAATTGAGTTTCCACCACATTCACTTAGTCAATGGCATTCGATCTAGTCAGCTAAATAGTGTGATATAAAATGGAAGAAAAAGGAAATTGCACGTTCACAATGTGTTCACTTACGAAAAAAGATTCTTGATCCCAAATATCATTTAGAAACAAGAAACAAACACTTAAACACAAATCTTGTAGCAAGTGAGTAAACCGTAAAATCTTTACTGGCATTCAACAAGAACATGATAAATCAGATGCTTTACAAAAGATTCAAATTTATTCAAGCAAAATAGAAGAAATGTAAAACAAAGATGAGATAGTCTAACCATCAGAATGTTTTTTCCATTGAGTGAAAAATATGGTAGAATCCATGCATTACAATCCAGACCAATATGTCTTTAGCCCCACCAAACTTGAACCCCTGACTCTGTCATCTAAGTTCCTTTTTTTTTGTCCTTTTCCTGCAATTTTTTGAACCTTCTTTTGTAGCCTTGAATTCTGCATTTCAAGCTTATAAATTTGTTTCTTTAAATCTTCTATATGGGGACCAACAATGATAGCATGGTTTTCATCTTCCAGATTTATTGTATATGAAAAAGTAACATGAGCAGAAGGATGCAAAACCTTCGAAATTGATTTTCTAAAAGATTTAGTCTTCATAAGTTCTAGCAAAGGTATAGGGATTTTGATCTTGTTTATCTCATGCTCCAAACAGAATGAAGTCAGTTGTTTTTATGTTTCTTTTACCTCTAGGACACCAACTTTGATGGGTTGTTGCTGATCTGATTTGTTTCCTGCCTCTTTGCTTGGTCCCTGGTGTAACAAAAGTTTTCTCTTGCTTGATATAGTGTGCCTTGCTATAGAAAAATCCTCTTCTTATTCCTCGAACCCTTCTTTTCCATTTAATTAGAATGCCTTGAGTCCAGTCTGGGTTGTGATGCTCTTCCACTAGGAACTGATTACACAGACCTGTAGGACGTTCATTCTTCTTCCACCATCTTTCTCCTCTAACAAACAAATGACAAGTTGTTGCATTTGAATGCTCTGTCACATGGATCAACACATCTCCCACTCGAGTTTGAAAGCCATAAAAAATTTGGGCAAAAAGCTTTGAAATTACTTCTTGGTGCCTCTAGAATTTGTAGTAAAATTGAAACCATTTCCCTTGTATGAACTTCTCCATAATTTATGGGTAGGCTTAGAGTAGCTCAATTCCTTTAGGTTCCAATCTAAGAACGTGCCCTCCCTTTTTTGGTGGCATTGTTCACTTTGGTTTGTCCAAACTAATTACGATCTTGGCTAAACCTGTAAAAATTAGGGTTTCCTCCTTGCTAGGGTTTCTGAGAATACCTGTACAGAACAACTACTGTAAGAAGAATTGAATTGCAGATGGCGTTAAGCTACCTTTTCATTTATTTCAAAAACTTCAAAATGAAATAATCATCACTTTGCATGAATATATTCGTGGCCTGATATTTGGATTTGAAATGTTAGCAAAATCTGATATGTGTTATTAAAATCGTGCATAGGGATCAAGCAATCATTTAAACATGACACATTTGAGTACCATAACCATTTGCACAATCCTTTGGCATGATTTATGGTTTGTTGGCACGATCCTCGGATTTGGAGCATGTTTGGAATAATGATTTCTAATGTGCTACCAAAATAATAGTATTCTGGTAGCGTCTCTGTTTTATGCTTTTGACTTAGGAAAATTCCATTCATTTGCCAATAGGAAATAACACTTTGATGTGACACATATTTTATGTACAATTTCAAACTATCCTATAACAAGCAAATGAAAACCAATTAAAGCAAGACAAATTACACCAAAAAGAGAAATAAAGTGTTAAAAAGGTGCAACCAACAAAGGCAAATAGGCTCAGAACAAATTTTAATAGCATAGGATGAAATTTTAAGGATACAGAGGTGCTAATAAGCTTAGGGACTAACTCTGGCTCCATCCGAGGGACAATGTTCTCCTGGTGACACATTAAGAACTACAGACCAATGCCTTCTATTACTGAAACTTGTGACCTCCACCTTGTTTTGTTCTTAACTGTTCTGACCTCTGTCTTATTTTAGATCATCTACTATACATTTTGAAATACCAAAATTAAGGAAGCTAAATTGGATACTAGTGTCTCCATTGGGCTTATGGAGTCTTATTCCTGCACACTAAAAACTTGACACTACTCTCACACTACAAATTGATCTTTAAACTAAAACTAACATGCTCAAAAAGAGATCTTATTTATGTACAACTCCTACACAACTAATCAATCAACTTTTTGATAAGGTCACATCAAACTTCCCATGCAACCATGAAAGCATTTGACTAACTATCATAAATTCTTGTATGGAGTTGATTGATAAAACACAGAAAAAACATGATAGATATAACAAAAATCTGATGGACAACTCAAACTTAGTGATGCAATTAAGTGGCATACCAAAAGTTGCGATGTTTGGGACCCTTAAAGAAACTTTCTCCATCAAAGTAGCCACTGGGTCTTGAAAAACATGGAAATTTTCCAGCTGACGTAAAAGACCAAGCTGCTCCTTTGTAATTTCTGCTCCATTGACAAGACTATGATACTCTTGTCCTGCTTGAAACAACTAATGAACATCGTGCACTTCATAACAGTCATGGGCAACAACATTCTATTGAACTTGTTGACAACTTTCTTGGACAAAAAGTTATTTAGCAGCATGGAAAACAACAAGATAATCATGAGAGTCAAGAGGTTGCGTTATAGCGTCATTAATTCCAATAATAGGAACAACATGCTCAATGAGATATTGTCTGTGTTGAATTTCCTCTTCTTGCTCTGGCTGATTGGATGGTCTTTGAGTAACCTCTGCTGGTAGCACTGCATCTCGTATATAAACCACTATGTTTTCTTTGTTGTCCTCCAAAGAATCTGATTCATAATTGTCATATAATGGCTCAGAGCTACGAGTTTCAATGCATGCTAATGTAGAAATTTGTTCATCAAAACTAGGCTCTGACTCTGAACCATAACTATCATATGCAAGATCTGATTCTTCATTGACTACAGTTTTGTTGGTTTCATGGAAATGTTGATCAAAACGTGTCATAAAAGGAGATTATCGATCTAATAATGCAATATCATCATCATATGCATCATAAACTGGTGTATTTGGGTAAATATCTAGTGATAACGATAAATATTTATGTTCTTCTTTCATTATAAATTGATTTTTACTTTCAAGAGTAGAGTTCAACCTTTCATCCCATAACTCCCCATCAACACCTTCATATTTATCATTAATGATTGACTTGAAAGATGATTGAATTGACATAAAATCAGAAAAATCGACCAATACCTTCTCTTGATTCCTAGAAAATTTTGAAGAAATGTGCATGTCTTCATCATTTCCAAGGGGAAGACTATCAATCTGTCTATAAGAGTCTTGATCTTGCTCACAAGAGAAAGAGGAATAATATTCTCTTGCAAGTTTTCCATTTCCTTTTCTCTATAATAAGCACAATTTTCCCAATGATGTACACTTTACTCAAATTTTTCACAACAGTTTTCAAATAAAATCTCAGCGGGAAAGAGTCTTCTACAATGATTATGAAAGCATGTATGAAATTTTTCCAGAGAAGATATACTTCCAGGAGGTAAATATCTGTACCATTGTCTTGCATCACCTTCGAGAGAATACATAAACATTTTCATCATTACATCCTCATGATGTATATCCAGTTGATTCATATATTGATGAAACTTAATGAGGTGTTGCGCATGATTGTCTTCATCCTTTTCACTGAATATAGGAAGAAAATCTAAACATTCTGCGATAGGAGGCACCGGATTTGGAAAACCAAGGATTGTTGAAAAGTCAAAAGATGCAAACCTCCAAGCACAAATGGCTTCCATGGTCTTCGACATTCCGAATCAGTGGAGTTGCCAGCGTGTTCTTCCTTCATGGAGTCGCCAGGTGAATGATTGCAATCAAATTGATGTCCACTTCCTGTTCACCATTACAAAGAGGATCTAGACATTGTTGTTCTCCCAGGGAAAATGTTTTCATTCCTTCGTCCCCGGCAACAACACCAAAATATGTTAGTCCCTAAAGTTGTCATTGATTGCTAAGGGTAAGGTAAGGCACCTTAGTTATTGCAAAGGTTTATGTTTGTAGGTCATTTTGGGTTTATAGGTTGTTTTATGGGTCAAGAAGTGGATGAATCGGACAATATAAGTTTCTGGTCACAAAATTAAGTTTCCACCACATTCACTTAGTCAATGGCATTCAATCTAATCAGCTAGATATTGTGATATAAAATGGAAGAAAAAGGAAACTACAAGTTCACAATCTGTTCATGTATGAAGAAGATTCTTGATCCCAAATATCATTCAGAAACAAGAAATAAACACAAATCATATAGCAAGTGAGTAAACAGTAAAATCTTCACTGACATTCAACAAGAACATGATAAATCAGATACTTTGCAAAAGATTCAAATGTATTCAAGCAAAATATAAGAAATTTAATACAAAGATGAGACATTCTAACCATCAGAATGCCTTTTCCATTGAGTGCAAAATATGGTAGAATCTAGGCATTACAATCCAGGCCAAAATGTCTTTAGCCCCACCAAACTTGAACCCCTAACTCTGTCATCTAAGTTCCTTTTTTATGTACTTTTCCTACAGTTTTTTAAACCTTCTTTTGTAGCCTTGAATTCTGCATTTCAAGCTCATAAATTTGTTGCTTTAAATCTTCTATATGGGGACCAACAATGATAGTAGGGTTTTCATCTTTCAGATTTATTGTATCAAAAAAAGTAACATGAGCATAAGGATGCAAAACCTTCAGAATTGGTTTTCTAAGAGATTTAGTCTTCATAAGTTCTAGCAAAGGTATAAGGATTTTGATCTTGTTTATCTCATGCTCCAAATTGAATGAAGTCATTTGTTTTTCTGTTTCTTTTACCTCTGGGACACCAACTTTGATGGGTTGTTGTTGATCTGATTTATTTCTTGCCTCTTTGCTTGTTCCCTGCTGTAACACAAGTTTGCTCTTTCTTGATCTAGTGCCCCTTGCTATAGGAAAAGCCTCTTCTTGTTCCTCAAACCCTTCTTTGCCATTTAATCGAAATGACTTGACTCTAGTCTGGGTTGTGATGCTCTTCCACTAGGAACTGATTACACAAACATGTAGGAAGTTTATTCTTCTTCCACCATCTTTCTCCTCTAATAGACAAATGACAAGTTGTTGAATTTGAATGCTCTGTAACATGGATCAACACATCTCCCACTTGAGTTTGAAAGCCACCAAAATTCTGGGCAAAAAGATTTAAAATTACTTCATGGTGCCTCTGGAATTTGCAGTAAAATTGAAACCATTCACCTTGTATGAACTTCTCCATAATTTCTGGGTAGGCTTGGAGTAACTCAATTCCTTCATGTTCCAATCTAAGAACGTGCCCTCTCTTTTTTGGTGACATTGTTCACTCTGGATCATCCAAACTGATTACGATCTTGGCTAAACTTGTAAAAATTAGAGTTTCCTCCTTGCCAGGGTTTCTGAGAATACATGTACATAACAACTATTGCAAGAATAATTGAATTGCAGATGGCGTTAAGCTACCTTTTCATTAATTTCAAAAACTTCAAAACGAAATAATCATCACTTTGCATGAACATATTCATGGCCCGATATTTGGATTTGAAATGTCAACAAAATATGATATGTGTTATTAAAATCGTTCATAGGGATCAATCAATCACTTAAACATGACACATTTGAGTACCATAATTGTTTGTACAACCCTTTGGCATGATTTCTTGTTTGTTGGCACAATCCTCAGATTTGGAGAATGTTTGGAATAATGATTTCTCATGTGCTACCAAAATAACAGTATTTTGGTAGCGACTTTGTTTTATTCTTTTGACTTAGGAAAATGCCTTTCATTTGCCTATAGGAAATAACACTTCGATGCGACACATCTTTTATGTACAATTTCAAACTATCCTATAAGAAGCATGTAACACACCCAACCCCTTAAGTACCTTTTTAAGGGATGGGGCATTAAAATTTCTCTTTCCCCCATCATCTCGAATCCTCTTCTCGAGATCTCCATCACCTTATGCTCGTCAAGAGATTTCCAACCACCATTACCATGCTGAAATCTGAGTTCTGGATTGAAAATTATTCCCTTCCGAATTTTTGCAAGCATCATTGGTCAAAGGCCATGTGGATTCACCTCATTCATACCATTCCACCTAGCACGGACTTGACCATGGTCGTCATCCCTTAGCGATGACATGGTTGCTGGAGAGAGGGTTACAGGGGATGTTTCTCCACCCCTTCGAGTCCACCGATCCTTTGGCCCTTCGTCCTTCCTATCCATGTTTGAAATATTCCCGGACTTCCGAGGTCCGAAAGTCCCGAGGTCCTACCACGTATTTTCGGTCGTCGACCCTTTTGGGAGCATACGTTCTAACAACCCAAGTATCCTAGAGTTCCTAACTTTCGAACTCCCGAGGTACTGCCACATAGCTCCGACCTTCGACCCTTTTGGCTTACCTAAGATACTACACCCCAAACCTCGAGAGCCCCGAATTCTTGAACTCTCGAAGGGTCCACACTTACACGCGGAAACGTATTAAACGCAGGGGAAAGGACAGGTGGGTCTCGAGTACTCCACCCACCATTAGGCCAACCAAGCATGTTCCAGAGGGATGACACGCGACAATGCAGAGATGACACGTGGCCCCATCAATGAGTGACATGTGTGACGTTCTAATGGGCACATAGGGTCTATGGAAAGAACGAATTAAGGTGACATGTGGCACGTCGACCATGGCTTCACATCACCCTGGGTGACATCAGTGTGCCACGTCATTCTGAACTATCAACCTTCCAACGACCCTTATATCCCAAGGTCGAGATGTGTCCATGTAGACCTAGAGATCTACGATCTCTGTTGCTTCACAACTTCGACATTCAAGGGGATCCGCTATGTAACTTCCTCTTTGCTCTTGGAGTGGTCAACATCGGGCTGACCACGGTCTAGATCTGACGGTTAGGAGGGATTCCAAAGCTTCCTCGGATCGACAGTTTGTATGACTTCGTGACTTCGGGGTTCGGGGGTTTCACCCACCTAACACTCCCTTTCTCCCGGAGTGGTCAATGCTAGACTGATCGTGTCTTGGATCTAACGGTCACTGGAGATCCCGAAGCGTCCCTAGATCCATGAATCACATTAATTCACAACTCCGTAATTCAGGGGTTTGGCCATCTAGTTTCCTTTTTACTCCTAGAGTTAGATCTGAAATCTCGAACTCCCGGAGTGGGTCCCTCTCGTGCACATGGCGTTCTGTACGAGTGTCCCTACCACCATCTGCCACCTGGAAGATACGTGGCGATCATGCCACCTTGACACATGGTACCCATCTCTACGACCTTATACCATATACGATGAGTTAGCAAGACACGTGGTTTAGCCACGATATGACACACGTCGGCTCTATCATATGATCGAACTCCACCGTGTACTTTGGCCACGTCATTTGTTGACGTCACTCCAGCCTTCGGGGAAACTCCACCCCTGGCATCCTGAATCACCCGAAGTGGGGTTTGGACGGATAATCGAATAATGCTTGGACAACCCATGATCTTCCTTGGTTTGATCCAACGATTGTCGGGGATTCATGACTTTGAGCTCTCGCGATTCATGAAATCCTAAGTCTTTAATCTCAGAGGTAACTGACTGGGAAGGTCATAAGGTAGAATGACTGCTTGTTGTCAGTCAACCGTCAGTTTAATGGCCTAACAGGTCACCTTCGACGCATTTAAACGTTGTTGTGTTCGTTTACCATGAAGCTCTGGAGCCTCGGAGTCCCGAACAACTTAGCTCATGTTTTGAGTGTAGCGAAGGGTTCCATGGACCTGGTCCTATGGAACTTTGTCAAGATCCAAAGGCTACACTCGTAACCCTTAGCCAATATTTGGTTAAGGTCGTGGGCATGAGCCCATGGTCTCTTGGATGACTGGTTTGAAGGAAGCACCTTCTATTCAAGAACTTAAGTTCTAAATCAGGGAAAGGTAATTCGAGGGATTGACCGGACCCAAACGATCATGTAGAGCCTATCCCAACTCTTTACCTATGGGATTGATCCCTGAGTAATCCCTTCGAGGAATTTTATAATCATTAAAAAGGCCAAGGCCTTTGGTCCCGAAGTCGTTTAGAACCCTGTTACTGATAGTTTTCCTTTCCTAGGTGGGAGTAAGCAGAAAACCATTGACAGGGATAATGATCAAACTCTGCCTCAAAATATTCAGTCAGCTAGACCGCCAAATTCACAATGATCTAACTTCCACACAATATGCCATTATCCCTAGATATCAAGGATGTATATGTATAGAGAAAATATAAGCATTCAATCAGACATTTAAATTCAAGTTGATAGAGTTTATGGAATACTTATCTATTACAGTTGATAGCCGACCAACTGATTGTGGGTGTTCGTCTTTCCACCCAACGATAGGCTTAGAGGCATCCATTCTTAGCACTCTGACCACCCCCGTGCCAAGCCATGATATCACTAAGGAACTTTTGTAGTTTCTCAAAGGTTCTTTCTCTGTCACAATCTCTGCGAGGTTTATCAGATGCTCCCTCAGCATCAAGCTCACAACCTTTTGCTCAGGTCTTGTTTTCTGCAAATCCTCCGAGATCCTTTTTCTTGTTCTTTCCTCTTTAACTAGAATGACTTAAATCCTTTTTTTATTCTTCTTAGTTGGAGAGCCTCACACGCTCCTCCTCTTTCTCTCTGCATATCTGGGTCGCACACCCCCTATGGGCTTGGTATCTTTCTTGTCTGCCTTCACGTGTATTCTTGCACGCCTTTTTCCTCCTTAGGAAGGTTATGGACCTGTCTTATTCCCTTTGTCAAAAGAAACTCGGGTTAGTCTAGGCCTGCAGGAAGACTGCATTCTGTGGTACTTTGGGTTGACAGTTTTTCTGTCTCCTCAACCAGATCCTCCATGCTTCCATTCATGGGGGTAGTTGATTGTTCAACTACCGGTCCTTATTTCATTAACTGATTCTCCCTTGGAATCCGGACGAAGCTTATTATTTCAACAAAGAGAATTTGGGTCATTTGACATAATGAACCCTCTCTACAGTTTCCTCACTCTTTCCTCTAGTGATATCATGGACAGTACTTCAAGGCTTCACCCCCCACAATCAGTCGTTGGCAATCTAAACAATAATACATTTACATTTTACACATGCCATAGCATGGTAGTCATAATTAATGATTAATTACAAGTTGGGGGAAACAAGGGTGTTACAATCCCCTCCCCTTTAAAAGGAACACTGTCCTTAGTATTCTTTCTTAGCAACACCTGTCATGCCTTTGTCATTCAGCTGCTTCAAGAAATATTGATCCTCTTTCTTGGTCAGGTCCTTTCCAGAGTCTCGACCTTCGTCACCTACCTTCAATAATCTTGGACAACAAGCATCTTAATCACAATTTCATGTGAAAACATCTTACTGTTGTTCAAAATTCAATAGGAAAGTTTCATAATTTAGCACAATACTTATCTGTGCAGCTCATGGATTTGCATCCACATGGCTATCTTGATATCTTGGTTCACTGTTTTTCCTGGACATACCCATTGTGTGCATTATCCCAATCAACAGTGTATGAGAATTATCAAAGTCTCGTCTTCCTTGCGGTCACTCACCTTCTAGGCCCAACCTCAAGCATCCCCTTCTCTGCTATACAGTCCCTCAAGTGATCCATCTTACCTTGCCAAGGATTTCTCACACAATAGAAGTTCCTGAGACTTCATTGAGCCTTACAGTCGAGGCATCCCTCGGACTTTCTCTGCCGAGGCGTCACTTCGGCTTGTGTTGCCACAACACAACGTATTCTAGGGTGATCATGACTTACCACATGGTTCTCCTATCCCAATCAGTAGCCTTTTTCAAGCTTTCCAACTTGATAGTCTTCACCTGTCCTCCCTAGACAAATCTTTTTTGTTTCACTTGTATCATAGGTATACATAAATCCCGAGATATTATCATCAATTTCAAATTTAGAATTTTCTTGCAAATCTATCACCCACAAATTTCCAAATTCCACATTTATTTTCAGATCTGTTCCGCACAGGAAACAAATTAACAAGTATGGGACTTTCCTCCCAATAACAGTTTACTTCAATAGACAATTGGTCTTCCTTATGGGCTTACAACGCCGCCATATCCAATACCCTTTTCTTCCTGCAATTTCAACATTCCTTAGCCAAACAAATTGTTAGTTTTCATGCACTTTATATTTTCAAAACTATGCATACTAACAATCAAAGTCATTTTCATCTATTCAAGGGTACAAAGAAAAATGAAATATCATTATTTACATATGCATCCTTTCAACATACTAAATTGTCTAAATGCGATTCAAATATCAAATGACTTTAATCAATGTGGCAATATTCATGGCCACATTCATACCCAATGCACCCTTGTATTGATTTCAAGTTTGCCACACTTTATGACAAGCACTTTGCCATGGTGTGTTGGAGCTTAACCAACCTCTTCACCATATGGCTTATTCATTATCGCTCATTATTGCAGCAAGATTATGCTTCCTGCTACAGGTTGATCATGATCCGAAATCAACACATAGGAAACTAAAAGTTGCTCTTGAATGCACCCAAGCATTCTTCCTTCATTAGTAACTAGGGTGTCGACACTCATGGCCACCCAATTTTATTTTTCTTTAACAACTATACAATTCAAGTGGAAAATCCATTATCTTCTCTCTTAAGCAAACATGCATTTCCTCAATGCATTCGGGGGTTTCACCCGCCTAACACTCCCTTTCTCTCGGAGTGGTCAACGCAGGACTGACCGTGTCTTTGATCTAACTATCACGGGATATCCATAAGCATCCCTCGATCCACGACTCACATTAATTCACAACTCTGGCATTCGGGGGTTTGGTTGTGTAGTTTCCTTTTTACTACCAGAGTTATGAAATCCCGAACTCCCGGAGTGAGTCCCTCTCGCGCACGTGGTGTTTTGTATGAGTGTCCCTACCACCATCTGCCACCTAGAAGATACGTGGTGATGATGCCACCTTGACACATGGCACCCATCTCTTAGACCATATACCATATACAATGAGTAAGCAAGACATGTGGTTTAGCCACGAGATGACACACATTAACTCTATCATATGATCGAACTCCACCGTGTACTTTGGCCACATCATTTGCTAACATCACTATGGCCTTCGGGCAAACTCTACCCTGACATCGTGAATCACCCAAAGTGGGGTTTGGTCGGAGAGCTGAATAATGCTCGAACGACCCATGATCTTCCTTGGTTTGATCCAGCGGCTATCGAGGATTCATGACTCCGAGCTCTCGTGATTCATGAAATCCTAAGTCTTTAGTCTCGGAGGTAACCGGTTGGGAAGGTCATAAGGCAAAATCACTACCTGTGTTCGGTCAACCGTCAAGTTATCGATCTGACAGGTCACCTTCGATGCATTTGGACGTTGCTATGTTTGTTTACCCCAGAGCTTTAGACTCTTGGAGTCCCGAACAACTTAGTTCCTGTTTTGAGTGTAGCGAAGGGTTCCATGAACCTTGTCCTATGGAACTTTGTCAAGCTCTAAAGGCTACACTCGTAACCCTTAGACAAGATTTGGTTAAGGTCATGGGCATGAGCTCGTGGTCTCTTGGATGACTGGTTTGAAGGAAGCACCTTCCATTCACAAAACTTAAGTTATAAATCAGGGAAAGGTAATTCGAAGGATTGACTGGACCCAAACAGTCATGTAGAGCCTATCCCAGCTCTTTACCTGTGGGAATGATCCCTAAGTAATCCCTTCGAGGAATATTCTAATCAGTACATAGGCCAAGGCCTTAGGTCCCGAAGTCATTTAGAACCTCGTTACTAATAGTTTTCCTTTCCTAGGTGGGAGTAAGAAGAAAACCATTGACAGGGATAATGATCAAACTCTACCTCAAAATATTTAGTCGACTAGACCACTAAAGTCACAATGATCTAACATCCACACAATATGTCATTATCCCTAGATATCAAGGATGTACCCGTATAGAGAAAATATAAGCATTCAATCAAACATTTAAATTTAAGTTGATAAAGTCTATGGAATACTTATCTATTGCAATCGATAGCCGACCAACTGACTGTGGGCGTTCGCCTTTCCACCCAACCATAGGCTCAGAGGCATTCATTCTTAGCACTCTGGCCACCCCTGTGCCAAGCCATGATATCACTAAGGAACTTTTGTAGTTTCTCAATAGTTCTTTCTATGTCACAGTCTCTGTGAGATTTATCAGATGCTCCCTCAGCATCAAGCTTGCGACCTTCTCCTCAGGTCATGTTTTCTGCAAATCCCCCGAGATCCTTTTTCTTGTTCCTTCCTCTTTAACTAGAAAAACTTTAAATCCTTCTATTATTCTTCTTAGTTGGAGAGCCTCACGTGCTCCTCCTCTTTCTCTCTGCATATCCGGGTCGCACGCCCCCTGTGGGCTTGGTATCTTTGTTGTCTGCCTTCGCGCATATTCTTGCACTTCTTTTTCCTCCTCGAGAAGGTTCTGGACTTGTTATGTTCCTTTTGGTAGAAGAAACTCGGGTCAGTCTAGGCATACAGGAAGACTGCATTTTGTGGTACTTCGGGCTGATAGTTTTTCTGTCTCCTCAGCCAGACCCTCCATGCTTCCATTCATGGAGGTAGTTGATTGTTCAACCACCGATCCTTCTTTCATTAATTGATTCTCCCTTGGAATACAGATGAGGCTTATTATTTCAACAAAGAGAATTCAGGTCATTTGACATAATGAATGCTCTCTATAGTTTCCTCACTCTGTCCTCTAGTGGTATCATGGCTAGTACTTCAAGGCTTCACCCCCAAAGTCAGTCGTTGGCAATCTAAACAATAATACATTTACATTGTACACATGCCATAGCACGGTAGTCATAATTATTAATTAATTACAAGCTGGGGGAAACATGGGTGTTACAATCCCCTATGCCTTAAAAGGAACACCGTCCTCAGTGTTCTTTCTCAACAACACCTGTCATGCCTTTGTCATTCAGTTGCTTCATAAATATTGACCATCTTTCTTGGTCAGGTCCTTTCCGGACTCTTGGCCTTCGTCACCTGCCTTCAATAATCTTGGATAACAAGAATCTTAATCACAATTTCATGCAAAAACATCTTACCGTTGTTCAAAATTCAAGAGGAAAATTTCATAATTTAGCACAATACTTATCTATGCAGTTCGTGGATTTGCATCCACATGGATGTCTTGTTATCTTGGCTCATTGTTTTTCCTGGACATACCCATTGTGTGCATGATCCCAATCAATAATGTATGAGAATTATCAAAGTCTGCTCTTCCTTGCGGTCACTCACCCTCCATGCTTAGGCTCAGGCATCCCCTTCTCTGCTATACAGTCCCTCGGGTGATCCATCTTGCCTTGCCAAGGCTTTCTCGCACAAGAACAATTCCAGAGACTTCATTGAGCCTTACAGTGGAGGTGTCCCTCAGACTTGATTTGCGGAGGCGTCCCTCCAGCTTATGTTGCCACAACACAACATATTCTAGGGTGATCATGGCTTACCACAAGGTTCTCCTATCCCAATCAATAACCTTTTTCATGCTTTCCAGCTTCACAGTCTTCAACTGTCCTCCCTAGACAAATCTTTTTTGTTTCACCTATATCATAGGTATATAGAAATCATGAGATATTATCATCAATTTCAAATTCATAATTTTCTTGCAAATCTGTCACCCACAGATTTCCAAATTCCACATTTATTTTCAGATCTGTTCCGCAACGAAAACAAATTCACAAGTACGGGACTTTCCTCCCCATAGCAGTTTAGTTCAACATGCAATTTGTCTTCCTTATGGGCTTACAACGTTGCCATATCCAAGACCCTTTTCTTCCTACAATTTCAACATTCCTCAACCAAACGAATTGTTAGTTTTCATGCATTTTATATTTTCAAAACAATGCATACTAACAGTTCAAGTCATTTTCATCTATTCAAGGGTACAAAGCAAAAGGAAATATCATTATTTACGTATGCATCCTTTGAACATACTAAATTTTCTAAATGCAATTCAAATATCAAATGACTTTAATCAATGTGTCAATATTCATGGCCACATTCATACCCAATGCACCCTTGTATTGATTTCAAGTTTGCCACACTTTATGACAAGCAATTTGCCATGGTGTGTTGGAGCTTAACCAACCTCTTCACCATATGGCTTATTCATTCTCATTCATTATTGCAACAAGACTGTGTTTCCTGCTACAGGTTGATCGTGGTCCCAAATAAACACATAGGAAACTAAAAGTTTCTCTTGAATGCACCTAAGCATTCTTCCTTCATTAGTAACCAGGGTGCCAACACTCATGGCCACCCAAATTTTATTTTCTTTAACAACTACACAATTCAAGTGGAAAATCCATTGTTTGCCCTCTTATGCAAACATGCATTTCCTCAATGCATTCCATGCAATTTGCTAACTACGAGCACCCTTATTCCCAGTCTCTCTAGATTGGTCACTGTACCCACAATACTCCTTAATGTATTAGCTAGTGCAATCAAAATCCAATTTTCAAATGTATTCTATAATCATACAACCATCAACATCCTTATGCAAAAACATTTACTTTTATTTGTAAATCAATCTCTCGTACCAGGGAAATCAAATAATAAACAAGGAAGGGATCAATGAACTCTTCCCTGGTCCAACTCCTTCTACACAACCCTGGACTTTCAGTCCAATTGAGTTATTTTCCAAGGCCTCACCGCCTTTTTCCCACTGTACTTGTTTCCACAATTGTTCTTTTAAGCTTAAAACTCTGTTAAACAATTCAGAGTTTTCATGGTGAGAATAATATTCCTCCTTTTCCTCCTTCTTTGCTTATGCAATCTATTCCCTTCAGGGATCTTCCTGCTCCTTTCCTTGAGCAGCCTTGGTTATGCTCGCCCTAACCTATTGGATACATCATCGTGCTCCAATAAAAGACCTTTTTGTTAATAATGAATCATGAACCTGTGCATTTTGCACATTACCATTCAGTTATCAGAATGGTCAACCTTCATTTGTTAGTCTTCCGCTCGTGCATTTTGTTTTAGAATGCAATACAATATTCTTATATAAACAGGCTTGTAGCTCACTCTTAATTCTCAGCAGTCCTTAAGGTTGTGATTATGTTCTCATGATAGAGTCTTCACACAGTTCCTCCACAAGGAACTCCTTCAACATGCAACTTCCTTATTGCATATCCTTCACTATTTGTGATGGCCTCAACCTCAAGTTAGCTTCAGTTGTTTACCAAATATTTCTATAAGGAATATAAACATGCATCTTTGTTATGCATCCAAATTATTTATCTACACATATTGCTTGTTTTGTTAACTTACATCCATGTTGTACTTAACCATATGCATAATCATAAGCCTATGTGTAGCTACCATATGAATATTTCACAGCCCACATACATCTTTACTTTAAAATCATTCAACTCATGATTGTTCACAATCATTCTCATACGATCCTCAAAGGCATAATCATTTTGCCTCTTATCTTGACAACAAAGCATCCTTGCTCATTTACTCTTGCATCGTATATGGGCATTACTTGCACATTTAATATCATTCAGTCATATCTAGAAACTTCACAATGCATTAAATCCATTTACTCAAGCATATACAAACATAGCCAAACATTCATCATGCAAGCTCATTGCTTGTACCTTTTCCATGTCATTCATACACATGGACATATTAGACTTTCAGATCCTCCTCCCAATGATCTTCCAATTATTCTTATGACAAGTCTCATAGAGACACTCAACACTGAGCTTCCCTCTCAGTTGAGAGCTTGCAATCATATCATTCTTTTAAGCATGTATACATACATTGTATATATGTAGGTGCATCTCTTGCACCTTTTTACCTCATCCATTCACATTGATATTTTAGTTTTAATATTAGTGTTCTTTAGTGAGAGATTATAGTTACTTATATGACTAGTCTCACAGTCATCATTCATACTGATGTTTCCCTCTCTACATGGCAATAACCAACAAGGGTCACTTTTTCCCTTTCTATTGTAAAAACCTTCCATAATTCAGAATTTAGATGGGTAGTTATTGTATCACTCAAGGCAGTAAGATAACCATTTCTAGTCTCTTCTTCATGCCTCAATTCACTCTTGGTCATCAAATCTCTACAAGGGAATATTTTCCTAAACTCCCTCTTATAACTATCTGAGTGTAGCAAGCCATATCCATATGGCTACCATCCACCTTTGGATGTCAACTTGACCCATTGGTCATCTAGAAGTACCTCGACACTTCCTCTCCCTCATTTGGGATCAACATGTCATTAATCCTCCCACCTTATCCTCATAAGGCACTATGTACTCAACATCATCAACCTTTTACTTATGCTGCCATAGTTATATCATCACTAACCATATGATCTATGACATACTATAATGAGTATATATATGGATGTCATATGCATGCTCTATCCTTGTGATATGCATTTCAACATATCTTCGTGCACCAAGCGTTATACCCATGTCTGCAATGCAGATGGGTTCCACTTACTTACCTCTTGCATTTTCATGCATAAACCTACCCTTAGTTAATGGGGATTTACACTGCTTTAGCACAACCATGAGCTTTTGGATTTGATCATGTCACTTCACTTCTTCCATGAGGTTCATTCTCAGTCCTCTTGACTTCTTTTATTTTACAAGGGGGGGGGGGGNNCCCCGGTAGGAAGTTTTTCAGTTATGACAAGTCAAGTAGGCTGATCTCACCTACTTCCATAAGGTCTCTAGGCATGGATGATTGTACTCCCAATGACAAATCCTTCATTTAATCAACACTTTTAATTATCACAGGCTTCATTAAGCCCCGCTTTTTAGGCAATTCCTGCCACCTCTTCAGTCAATTTTCCCTCTGGACTCAAGTATCCCTTAAAACAGGTTTATGCCATTTGCATCTAAGTTTTATTATTAATGCCTCTCAGCATAATCCCACTTCTGTAGGACCGACTATCATTTCCTAAAGAAGTGATAGGCTTATTATGCCACAATCTAGCATGATTCAATCTTGTTGGGTAAAATCCCAACTGAATTTTAATCTGCATCCTTCTCCTCAAGGAACTTATGTAGATAATTTTCATATGACAATGAAACTCTCAGTAGGCTCATTTTAGCCTTGGTAAACTAGTCTTATGACTGTTCTCCAGCCCATCCAGGTCTGTGTCTAAATCATGCTCTGATAGATAGGGTAGGGTAGTATGCCCTTTCCCTTAAAGTTTTATAAGAAAGAAAATTACTTGACTCTTTCGTGATCCCAAGTAGAACAAGTGTTGTTGCCCGCTCTGATACCAATTTGTAACACACCCAACCCCTTAAGTACCTTTTTAAGGGATGGGGCATCAAAATTTCACTTTCCTCCATCATCTCGAATCCTCTTCTTGAGATCTCCACCACCTTCTGCTTGTCAAGAGATTTCCAACCACCATTACCATGCTCAAATCCGAGCTCTGGATTGAAAACTATGCCCTTCCAAAGTTCTGCAAGAATAATTGATCTAAGGCCACGTGGCACCCACGTCGATTCACCTCATTCATACCATTCCACCTAGCACGGACTTGACCAAGGTCATCATCCCTTAGTGATGACATGGCCGCTGGAGAGACAGTTACAGGGGATGTTTCCCCGCCCCTTCGCATCCACCAGGCCTTCGACTCTTCGTCCTTCCTATCCATGTCTGAATCATTCCCGGAGTTCCGAAGTCCCAGAGTTTCGAACTCCCAAACTCCCGAGGTCCTGCCATGTAGCTTCGACCTTCGAACCTTTTGGGAGCATACATTCTAACAACCCAAGTCTCTCGGAGTTTCGAACTCCCGAGGTACTACCACATAGCTCCGACCTTCGGCCCTTTTGGCTTACCTAAGATACTGCACCCAAAACCTCCGGAGTCTCGAATTCCCGGAGTCCTGAAGGGTCCACACTTACACGCGACAATGTATTAAATGTAGGGGCAAGGACATGTGGGTCCTGAGTACTCTACCCATCATTAGGCCAAGCAAGCATGTGCCAAGGGGATGACACACAACAAGGCAGAGATGACACGTGGCCCCATCAATGGGTGATATGTGTCACGTTCTAATGGGAACATAGGGTCTATGGAAAGAAAAAATCAAGGTGACATGTGGCACGTCAACTGTGGCTCCACGACACCCTGGGTGACATCAACATGCCACGTCATTCCGGACTGTCAACCTTCCAACACCCCTTATGTCTCACGGTCGAGATATGTCCACATAGACCTAGAGATATATGGCCTTTGTTGCTTCACAACTTCGGCGTTCGGGGGGATCCACTATGTAACTTCCTCCTTTCTCCCAGAGTGGTCAACGTCAAGCTAACCATGGTCTAGAACCAATGGTCATGAGGGATCCCGAAGCTTCCTCAGATCGACGATTCGTATGACTTCGCGACTTTGGGGTTCGGGGGTTTCACTCGCTTAACACTCCCTTTCTCCTGGAGTGGTCAATGCCGGACTGATCATGTCTTATATCTAACAGTCATGGGAGATCCCGAAGCATCCCCAGATCCATGACTCACATTAATTCACAACTTCGACATTCAGGGGTTTGGCCGTGTAGTTTCCTTTTTACTCCTAGAGTTCCGAAATCCCGAACTCCCGGAGCAGGTCCCTCTCATGCACGTGGTGTTCTATACGAGTTTCCCTACCACCATCTTCCGCTTGGAAGATACGTGGCAATGACGCCACCTTGACACGTGGCACCCATCTCTTCGACCTTATACCATATATGATGAGTCAACAAGACACATGGTTTAACCACGAGATAACATGCGTCGACTCTATCATACAATTAGACTCCACCGTGTACTTTGGCCACGTCGTTTGCTGATGTCACTCCAGCCTTCAGGGAAACTCCACCCCTAGCATCTTGAATCACCCGAAGTGGGGTTTGGCAGGAGAGTCGAATAATTCTTGGACGACCCATGATCTTCCTTGGTTTGATCCAACAATTGTTGGGGATTCGTGACTCCGAGCTCTCGCGATTGATGAAATCCCAAGTCTTTAGTCCTAGAGGTAATCGGCTAGGAAGGTCATAAGGCATAATGAATGCTTGTTTTCATTCAACCATCAAGTTATTGTCCCGACAATTCACCTTCAACGCATTTGGACGTTGCTATGTTGGTTTACCCCGGAGCTCCGGACTCCCGTAGTCCCGAACAACTTAGCTCTTGTTTTGAGTGTAGCGAAGGGTTCCATGGACTTGGTCCTATGGAACTTTGTCAAGCTCCAAAGGATACACTTGTAACCCTTAGCCAATATTTTTTTGAGGCCGTGGGAATGAGCCCGTGGTCTCTTGGATGACTGGTTTGAAGGAAGCACCTTCCATTCACAGAACTTAAGTTCTAAATCAGGGAAAGGTAATTCGAGGGATCGACCGAATCCAAACAGTTGTGTAGAGCCTATCCCGATTCTTTACCTATGGGATTGATCCCTGAGTAATCCCTTCAAGGAATCTTCTAATCAGTACAGAGGCCAAGGCCTTAGGTCCTGAATTCGTTTAGAACCTCATTACTGATAGTTTTCCTTTCCTAGGTGGGAGTAAGCATAAAACCATTGACATGGATAATGATCAAACTCCACCTCAAAATATTCAGTCGGCTAGACCACCAAAGTCACAATGATCTAACATCCACACAATATTCCATTATCCCTAGATATCAAGGATGCATATGTATTGAGAAATATAAGCATTTAATCAAACATTTAAATTCAAGTTGATAGAGTCTATGGAATACTTATCTATTATAGTTGATAGCCGACCAATTGACTGTGGGTGTTCGCCTTTCCACCCAACCATAGGCTCAAAGGCATTCATTCTTAGCACTCTGGCCACCCTCGTGCCAAGCCATGATATCACTAGGGAACTCTTGCAGTTTCTCAGAGGTTCTTTCTCTGTCACAGTCTCTACGAGGTTTATCTGATGCTCCCTCAACATCAAGCTCGCGACCTTCTGCTTAGGTCCTATTTTATGCAAATCCTCCGAGATCCTTTTTCTTGTTCTTTCCTCTTTAAATAGAATGACTTAAATCCTTCTATTATTCTTCTCAATTGGAGAGCCTCACGCACTCCTCCTCTTTCTCTCTACATATCTGGGTCGCACGCCCCCTGTGGCCTTGGTCTCTTTCTTGTCTTTCTTCGCTTGTATTCTTTCACACCTTTTTTCCTCCTCAAGAAGGTTCTGGACCTATCATGTTCCTTCCGTCAGAAGAAACTCGGGTCAGTTTGGGCTTGTAGGAAGATTGCATTCTGTGGTACTTCGGGCTGACAGTTTTTCTGTCTCCTGAGCCAAACCCTCCATTCTTCCATTCATGGGGGTAGTTGATTGTTCAACCACCAGTCCTTCTTTTGTTAACTGATTCTCCCTTGGAATCCGGATGAGGCATATTATTTCAACAAAGAGAATTTGGGTCATTTGACAAAATGAACCCTTTCTATAGTTTCCTCACTCTTTCCTCTAGTGATATCATGGCCAATACTTCAAGGCTTCACCCCCACAGTCAGTCATTGGCAATCTAAACAATAATACATTAACGTTGTACACATGCCATAGCATGGTAGTCATAATTAATGACTAATTACAAGCTGGCGGAAACATGGGAGTTACAAAGCAAATGAAAACCAATTAAAGCAAGACAAATTACACCAAAAAGAAAAATAAAGTGTTAAAAAGGTGCAACCAACAAAGAAAAATAGGCTCAGAATAAATCTTAATAGCATAGGATGAAATTTTAAGGATAGAGAGGTGGTAATGGGCTTAGGGACTAACAACACCCATTCATAGATTTGTTTGTTATAGTATATTTGGATGACATTTTGATCTCTGGTTCTACTTGGGAGGAGCATGTTGTACGTATGAAGTTGGTGTTAAAGACTTTAAGGAAACACTGACTACTAGCAAATGTAAAGAAGTGTGAATTTTCTAAGCAATCCTTGGTGTACTTGGGGCATGTGATTGTGGGAGGTCAGTTGAAAATTGATCCTATAGTGATAGAGGCCATCCTCAAATGGTGCACGCCTACTAATGTCATGGAAGTTAGGAGTTTTGTAGGCATTTCCCAATAGTTAAGAAAGTTCATAGTATCATTTTCAGTTGTGGCAACGCCACTTCATGCTACAACAACTAGTGCTAAGAGTTTCCAGTGGGGTAAAAATCAACATAAAACATTTGAGAAATTGAAAATAAAGATTAGTCAATCCCCAACCTTAACACTACCTAGCTTGTAGAATCATTTGAAGTCAAAATTGATGCTAGTGGGTATGATATGGGTGCAATACTAATGCAAAGAAGGAGACAAATCTGCTATCATTTGGAGTTATTCCATGGAGCAATAATGAACTAGCCTATATATGACAAGGCATTGGATGCCTTGGTGTAGGCAGTGAAGAAGTGTAAGCACTATTTATTGAGTAAGAAGACAATCATCCATATCAATCACCAACTCCTGGAAAACCTACAAACTCAAAGAAATCTCCAAGAAATGTGTTTAAATGGATGGGATTTCTGCAACAATTTCATCTAGTGATTAAAAATAAGAAAGGCGTCACCAACAAGTTGGTTGATTAGTTATCAAGACCACCAACACCAAAAATCACATATCTAGGAGACATTTTGCACATAGAGAACTTCACTCATGAACCATAAAAAAGGAATATGTATAAGATGAATATTTCAAGGGGGTGTATCATCACCTACAAGGTAATCAGGAACAAGTAGACATTGATAAGATGGGGAAGCTTTATGTACCAAAGGAAGAAATAGTACAACTAATAAGGGGGTTTCGTACCTCCAAGGTTGCTAGGCATTTTGGTGTCGAGAATATTGTGGATAACTTGCAAATGTATTTTATTAACCCAATATGTATGAGGAAGTAGCTTAGTTTATCAACCTAGTAATAGGTAGCAAAGACTATACAATGTACTTCTAATTCCTACAAGGCAATGAGAAAGTATGTGTGGACTTTGTCGAGGGTTTGTTGAGGAAAAAAAGAGGGCATGATTACCTATATGTGGGAGTTGGTAGATTCGATAAGATATGTATTTGGATGGCTTGTAATAAGACCATCAAAGGACACGAAATTGCAAGGTTTTTCTTTGAGAGGCTTTGAGTGCACTTTGGGGTTCCAAGGAGCATCATTTCTTGTACATATTCTATATTTCTAAGCACATTTTGGACTAAGTTCATTGTGGGAGAAGTTGGATACTAAATTAAAGAGATCCACTGCCTTTCATCCACACACTGAGGTAGTGAATAAGACTTTGGTTCAACTTTTGAGAGGCTAAAATTAGAAGCATCCAAGGATTTGAGATAAAAATTTGGTTTATAGACAACATTCTTATAATAAGGTTGTCCACACTTTCCCCAGTAAGTCCCCTTCTTAAATATGTTTTGGGTATTTTCCAACCATCACCATACTTCAAGTGACGCATTGAGGGAAAATTAGTTCATAGATATGATCAAGTAAATAAATCTACCAGTTTAGGAGTAACTAAAGAACTTTAATGAAAAATTCAAGGCCATGCATGATCAACGCGAGGTTAAAAAGACCTTCCAAGTAGAAAACATAGTTTATTTTTAAACCATGGGAATTGGTAACTCGTAGGTTTGATCCAGCCTAGGCTTGAGATTAAGACTACTAGCTACCAATATAACCCAAGAGTATATCCAACAACCCGCAAGCCAAACATACCAATAACTTACGACTTAGTAAGGGTCGAGGTGTCCCGAATCCCACCAGAGTGGAACCTCTATCCAGGGGTCGTCTACCCTTCTAGCCTTATCACAACGGGCCAACATGTCCCTCGTGGGAATTGAACCCAGGTGAGCAGGATAAAAAAAATGCTACCCAACCACCCAAGCTATGAACCCTAGATAGAAAACACAGTTTGGTTGCACCTCAATAAGGAAACGCTAAAAGGACTAGGAAATAAAATTATGGCCCTAAGATATGGACCTTTTGAGGTAATGGAGAAAGTATGCAATAATGCTTATAGAATCATCCGTCCACCTTATATGCACATTTACTCAATAGAAAATGTAGAGAACCTAAAAATATACGAGCCATCTATGTTCAATGACTCAGGATGAAGAGGTTCGAGTCTTACCTTTGATTGAAGATTTGGCACTAGATAAAGAGGTTCAATCACTAGAGGATATCATTCTATGGAAGAGGCTTTGACTAACCAAAAGTGCTAAAAAAAAACATTGGTAAGCTAGATTGAAGGGAGAACGACCAATCAAGGCCAAATGATGCTGTAAGGAGAACACCAAGGAACTGTTTCCTTGTCTCCTTCAAAACTAAAGCTTTTGCATACCAAAAGCCTCCTGAAATGGGGAACATTGATCCATGGATCGACATAGTTACCACATAACATTATTGATTCTTTGGAATGGGGAAGAAAAAATTTGGGACCTAGAAGGTCAGTTTGGGTTATCCTAAAATTCACACCAGTGGACCAAGACTAAAATTCCTCTAATCTAGGGTCAAAGAAGTGGAATTTTAGGATCTCAAACCTCAAGGAAATGTGCCCTAGAGGTCCTCACTACATTTTGTAGGTTGATATATTTCCAATAGTTTTTCAATTTACTCAACAAGAAAATGATCTAATTATTCCCCACGAATCCAAGTGGCATTTCACACATGGGATAGTAACATATGGGAATCCAATAGAGACTTCTAGAAGCATCATGGAGATTCCAAGAGGGTTCAAAACTTGAAACATAGCCCTAGTTCTAAGTGTTAGGAGGAAATTCACTCTATGGCATGGGGTAAACCACAACAAACGGAAATGATTGCAAAAATCAACTCTAATCTCAAGTATGATATCTAAACAAATATGCTAAAAAGATAAGATAAAGATCCTACCTCGTCCAGACGTTCGATGAAGTCCACCATTGAGCACTTGACTCAAAGCAATACACCTGCAACTTGTCCTCAACAACTAAGATACACAAGCATATTGTGATAATATATAAAGTTAGCACATATAATAGCATAATCCAGCAATATTCATAACAAATATGCCCATGGAATAACAATTCAAATATTTGCAAGACATTAATTGGACGAGAAAATAATATTTCTATTAAAATGTAATTAACATAAGCATATGAATGACAAACTTTCGTGTTGGCACGTTCGGAACTGAGAAACTAAGTCCCTTCCAGCTGGGCCTCCACCACTTCAATCCTCCACCAAAGGCAAACTTATATAAGAGAGACAATGAGGTTCTCCATCAAATAGGGAAGAGCTTGGGGGTTGAACAATGTGTTCAGACTTAAAAGGACAAAGGGATGCAAACTCAATATGAAGTGAATAATTTCTCCAAAGTAACTTTGCTCTCAAAGTTGAATTATTCTCCTCTTCTCCACAGCTTGGATATGGCCCATTTATAGCCTTCAAATGGAACTGAAGGGCAGAGTCGGAACGTTTCCAGTATATGGAAGGTCAAGGATCATGGATCTCGTGATGTGACATGGAAAGCTGACACCATTTTTTAATTTTGGGCACAAAACTCGATGTACGTGGGCTATAATGGTGCAACATGCGTATATGCATGTTGTATAGTTGTTAGGTGCGCGTATATGTGGAAAAATACAATTTTTAGCTCTGGGAACTCCAAAAAGGGACTTCAAGTCTGCATAGGGAAATGGAAAAGGCCTTCTGAGCAAGTTTGCATAGGGTGAGGCAAATCTCGCTATAATAGATGCCCCCTAATGCATGAGGTTAGAGGAGTATCTACGATGGCCAAAATATATTATAATTCCCAGAAGTGGAGTAATGGAGACCTAGCTGGACGAACTAGTTGCTCATAAGAATATTACAATCCATAATGACTTTGTGCACATGGCTCCCAATTTGAATTACATTGCAGATCCATGTGGAAATATACCAAACAATTGTTCATGGCTATGAATAAGCAATACAAAAGTAGATACATGCCATAGGCTGTCATAGTCACGAACAAGGCCTAGTGAAAACTAGTCTCAAAATCAATATGAAGATATCTGTATACAATGGAGTACAATCTGATCTCCCACAATCACTGAAGTCATGTAGGTACTGGTCCAATGAATGATAACAACAACTCAGGAAATCTGCAACTATGAACTCATGTCTTCAAGTCTTCTACACGTTCCGCCGAAGGTGCAATTCTACATAATGTGAATAAAGGAGTTGAGGTCAAACACAAGGATACTTCGTTTGATTACCGATCATTAAGGTATATCGTTAACATACGCGAGACAACCTACCGATGATGAAAGTAGGTATCAAGGCACCAAGTACATTATTACAAGTGTGAATAAAGGTGTTGAGGTCGAACACTTGAATAATCCATCAATCATGAGACATTGATGTATTCCCAACTATTGATGGCAAGAGAACCTGCCACTGATGACTATAAGCCTCTAGGTACTCATAAGACTCTAGGTCTCATTTCCATAATAGATGGGCTAAAGTCGATGGAAGGAGACCCACTGAAAGGAGAGAATTAAGGCATCTCTCATCATTTAGCATGAGGTACAAAGCATGAGCTTGATGATTTGGAGGAAGTCAGAGAAAGAACATGGTCACCAACCAATGATCCTGTGCATCTTTCACATGCACTAGATGCAAGTGATGCACGAAAAAGACCCTCTGAATAACAACCAATAAGGAAAACTGCCAACAAAGTGGTGCCGACCGCGACCCTTGGGTCAAGACCCACGCATGATCGTTCTAAATTTTCCCCTGAGTCTGATTGACTCTTCGATTCCTCCACAGGAAATCCCACACACACACACCACAGTGTTTTCCACAGGTCCTTATAGGCATGCCCACATGATCAAACACAAGGCATCAACCCAAAACTCCTGACCAACAATATGATCACACTCTTTGCCGAATCGAGACTTCGGGTTTCGCGATATCGTGATTCCTGTTGTCGAGTCCCCTGTCTCTTCAACCTCCGAAACTTGAAATGCCGAATTACCAAAATCTTTGGCCACGTCCTCCTCCACAGTTGTGTCGCGTTTCGCGACTTCGGGAATTCTGGAGTAAAGAAACCCAACCTCTTGTCTTTGAAACTGCCGAAATTCCGAACCCCGATGCGTTCAGCAAAGGATGGCTCCCCAATGAAACTTTTCGTCGATTCGGATTTTCGGACTTCGCGACTTCGCGAATCCAGATCCAAGTCTCCCGGTTCTCCAACCTTCAAAACCTCGAAACGGTCAACGAGGATTGACTCCGCCTATTGACGAAAACACGTCACCTGTCTTACCCATTGTACTCTATTTCCCACGTGGATTCTTGCCACCTGTCCAGTCAAGCTTTCCGGCTTTCGGAACTTGAACAACCCTTTGACAGCCGTTCCTCTATCACTTCAAAACCCCGAACTCCGAAATGGCACCTTCCACGGGATCAACAGCTATAAGCCTTCGTTCGATTCGATGACCCACGTTATTTCAGACTTCCAGGTACCAGGAGTTCGAAACTCTCTATCCCAAAACGCTGCCTCCTTTGCTTCCCGACACCCGAAGTGTCAAAATCCCGAAATCCACGCCAAAAATCCTGTCGCAACTCGCGACTTCGGGATTTTCACTCCACTATGCCCCGACTCCTTGTTGTCAAGATCCCCGAAATGCCGAACTCCGAAATTCCGAAGCGCCGAAAATTCTACGCCTCTTCTTCACACACGATAATCCATTTCGCGATTCGAAAGTTTGAGTGACCAAGGGATTTGACTTGCACTCCGGACTTACAAACCTCGATTTGCCGAAATGATCTTGACGCTCGATGGTCACGATCAACGGTCAACGTTGAATCTTGAAACCAACGTAATGGGTTCGTCCAACCCTTATCCACCTCGCAACTCCTCTAGATCCTACGGTCCTCGAGACTTCACGAATTCTCCACTTAGAATTTTGACCGTCCGATTCACTCCTCAATGAATTTCTGGCCAAACTGATTGGCGTCCTTCCACTGAACTTAACTTCTGCACAATGATTAAGTTCCTCGTCTTCCTTTGAATACTTCAAAGGTGTTGACCCTCCTGAGCTTTCTATTGCAACCTCAAGTCTCGAAAGGACTCCTGCACGCACTCTTTGAGGCAATCTTTCAAATACTTCTGTGTATTTGATTCTTCGACTCTATGCACTCTCGGCAACAACAATCTTTCACTCTTCAACCTTAGTTGATAAATTCTACGACTCAACTAGCCTGCGCACACCTTGCACGGCTTATGTGCTTCACCTGCACTTCTGCTGGAAATGAGAACAATAGTATCTCTCCTGAGCTTTCTGAGATAAAACTCAAACTTTTGTCAACGCACACCTTGCAGACGTTTTACTGCACTCCTTGCAGGAACTCTCAGGATGAGAAACAATTGAAACTCATTATTATCCTCTCTCAGACTTCATATACTTAACATGAAATCACACATTCAACACAACATTGAAAACAAATGCATAAACAGAGAGAATAAAACAACTGTAAGCATACCATTCAGTAAATGTAAACAGTAAGCATCATAACACCATGAAATTTGAGTCAAAGCTTCATATATTAACTCAAGTGCTCCTATACATGGGTTCTTCTCTACAGATCTCTGCTATATCTCTCAATGATGATAATCTTCTTCCTCTAATGATCCCAATTATACAAGGGTGAGGGTGTCTATACCTGTTTTCCCTCCTACTCTCTAAACTATGAATTCAAATCTACCTACTTTCATTAATTATGTATAAATGCCTTTACATTCTACAGATGAGAGCAATCGCTCAAGATTTGTTTACAATCTCCAAGATATAAATGCAAGTACGCTCCTCCTAGCTTATTACATTAATGCTTCAGTTTCAAAATTCAAAATGTTTTCATAAAGAAAAACATGCTCTTTTTCCATCTGCGCATCCAATTGCTCGTTTGGCTAGGCGTGTATTTTGGCTTGTTACGATACTCTTGCATCACAAAGGCGAGGAAACCACCAATAAGGCTAATGGCATCCAAGACACTGCACTAATCACAATGTGTGCATATATTTCTTATCGTTGAACACAAGGGAAACCCCTCAGTCAACGACCAATGAGGAGATGTCAATTGTCGGGTTCAAGGTTACCTACCCATAAGGAAAGTAGGACCAGGGTGCGCCAGAGAACTACAACTTCATGTAACTATGAGACACACTAAGGGTATGGCCGACATGCAAAGTCAAGAGTTCTGAGAAGTGGTCGACACAGGCTGATAGACATCCCTTGAACAAGAGCATGAGACATATGGATGACTCTGGCAACATAGACTCAATGATGAAACTTTGTGATGCAGGAGACACCAATCAAACTCTCCATAGGGACTGGAAGAGTAATCAGTCGGGGGAGTAAACTCTAAGTAACGAGATCAGTTTCCTAAGGTCATGCTCAACCCAAAATTTTGATGACAAGTGGAATCAAAAGTTTGTGCTATGTTCAAAGGCGACACGACTGCTGCCAACATAAGATAATACTCTTTTCCTGCCCGTTTTTTTTTTTTCATAGTCAAATGAATGCTATGATACAAAGGAGGAAACGAGTGTCGCGAGTAAGCAACTAGTTCAACAGTGGAACATACCTATACTCAATGCAAGGAGGTGCATGTAGTATATGGACACTCGGGGGAATGTTTCCTCTTGGGGTACATGGTGTCAAACTGCAAAGGATATAAACAAGGCTCTGCTTGGCTGATGATGCAAATTATTGAGGTAGTAGGCTTATAGCGAGAAAATGAGAACTGGCAATAGGCTCAATACTGAAAGCAAGAGAATGAGGTACAATTACAACTTAACGCCAAAGAATGTCCTTTTTTCGTAAATTTAGTTTACTTGGTTTGAAAAAGGGTTAAACTTACACCAAATAGACATCCTTTCAAATCCAATTTACGAGTGTGAAAGAGACAAGTTCACTCGACAATCTTTTCTCTTTTTGAGAGAGTCGGAAAATAGCTTAAACCAGACTCGTTTGGGAGTCCCATAGGTATAGGTCAACATGCTTATGAGTAAGGAACGAGGTTCGAACACAAAGTCATATATTATCTATAAGGGACTCCTGGTCCTACGGAAAAAATCTCTGCATGGGCACCGAATGACACAGAGGTTCTAACTAGGGCACCCATGTTTGGTAAGTCTCTACCATTCAATAACAACACTTCTAGTTGCAGAAAGAAGGTTCCGTGTCACTAATAAATGGGTTTGTACCTAAGATATATGGATCAGAGTCATAGGATAATGCAAGTGTGGAAAACAGAGTGATGACCTATCTTATATGCTGGTCAACGGAAATACCTGCCAAAGTTATGAACGAGCGTCACGACGCTAGAAATCGCAAGAATCCCTGGATAAAACCACCAAAACCAACTCCATCCACTGCATTATTAGTCTATTAGGCCAAAATATTAGCAAAAGACTATGTAAAGTGGGTAAAAATGGTGCAACCTGCGTATACACATGCTGTATAGATGTTAGGGTGCGTATATGTGGAAAAATACAATTTTTAGCTCTAGGAACTGCAAAAAGGGACTTCAAGTCTGCATAGGGAAATGGAAAAGGCCTTATGAGCAAGTTTGCATAGGGTGAGGCAAATCTTGCTATAATACTAGCTATAAAATGCCTACCAGGAGGGAAACAATATCACTTTATTTAGGCCCCATCATTAATGTTCCATAGCATAAGCACAGAGCATGGAGGAGATACAAATGGAGCAAAGAGAGATAAGCAATTTGTAGAGCATTGTAGAGGATCACTATGAATAAAAGTTTTGCAACAACCTTGGAATTGTCCATTGCATGAGCAATGAATGTGGAGGATATACAAACAAGGTAGAAAGTGAGAGAATTGATCAGTGAATCCCTAGAGGACCATAGTGTCTAATAGATTTGCAACGAGCTTGCACTGCTTTGTAATTTGTATTATAATCTCCATTATATAAAAGGAACACATGTTGCTTCATTTCTTGTTGGGGTTTTCAACATCATTTCTTGTTCTTATTTTCTATGGTGCAGAAGCTAAATAATCTAAATTCTTTGTTTTATTTGTGTAAGGCATTGAAAATACTAAAATATGGCCACACAATCAAGCATTGGCTCAATCAAGCATTTGCTCACTATAGTAGTTGTAAGTTTTAGATTTGTTTTGGTGAACCAACCATTGTAATATCCAAAGTGGTTTACAAATCAATTTCTAATTGTTGAGTTAGTTGATTGAGGATCAATATGAGAGAACTCCTACAAAGTAATATGAATTAGAGGTGGCCCAAATCCAAAGAACATACCATCACTATGACGAAGAATAATATAATTGTGTTATTGACATTTAGAAGAAAAAAAAACAATTAACTTGAATTCCATTTTTTTCTCATCTTCACTGCATAGAAAAGAAATTTTTCTACGATTAAGCATCCCACACTACCAGAGGATAACACATAACTATCTTTCATCATTGTTTATGTTTTTATTTTGGATTCATCTAATTCTAGTTCTCTGGAATTATTTGTGGTTGACTTGCTATTCGCAAACTTGACTAGCACAAATCCTTCAAACTTCAATGACTTATCCATGGATTAATCATCCTTTCGTATGTTTCTATTAGAATGTGAAGTGACTTATGGCCTTTGGAACTAAATGTAGAATTTTAAACAAACTTATTATCAAATGACCTTATAAATTGAATTAGATATTTTAAAGCTCTCATAGTGAAATGTGTGAAAGATGAGTATTTTATCTATACTTGCAATTAATAAAATGCACATTGTGTTGTGTTATGGTTGTTTATTCACATGGAATGGTTTTTCAATCATCAAGTGTTCATTCTAACATTCATTCCCAAAATTTACGTTGAATTAAGATTTATGTTATATCGATTTTGTTTCTTCAATGATCATTATTTGATTTTTCAAGACTCCTTGAGGAAAATACATCCTAGACATTAAACCACTATGAATTTGTGAATTTGTTCATTGTGAGAAATAACATATTTTGTACAAAATTGCATTATATGTCATACTTTTGTCTAGTTTTTATTCAATTTCTCACCATGAAATATTGACACCTGATGTATAAATTGTGTATTCCATGTTTAGTGTCATTAGAAGTTCTAACAACATTGTTTTCTTCTACATGAAAGACAAACATTTACAAGTTCATAGAAAATGATATAAGGGATCAAGGAGCACATACACAAGTTTAAATGAAATAACATTTCCTAAAAGGCATGATGAAATACATCTCTACTATTCTGCAATTGTAATAAATGCCTATGCTCTTAAAAAAACACAAAGTTTAGCAGACAAAGAATTTTTTTAGTAATGCACTCCCAATGAAGAGCTCAAAATGGCTAGGAAGAAGATCAATGAATATGATTCAAAGCACTTGCTGATAGAACTTTTGAAGAGGCTCATTGGTATTGAGGTTGACATCAAATCAGACCAGGTATGTCTAGTACAATTGAAATCAATTGTACTACAAGTGTTTCTGCAAAAGAAAATAAAAATGTAGAGCAGTGAAATTTTGATTGCTTTAAAGAAATTTTGTTGGCTACTCAAGATAGTATTCATGGATGCCTTCTCAATCTCAATAATGAATCTCCTGCCTGTCCAAAGAGAATATTAAAGTGTTGTTTTCTTTGAAGAAATTTTGTTGGTAACTCAAGATAGTAGTCATGGATGCCTTCTCAATCTCAATAATCAAATCTCTTGCCGGTTCAAAGAGAATATTAAAGTGAGGATGGAGGGTTCACTTGAAGAATGAAAAATGAAACTGAGGAGAGTCATAAATAAATCTCTTGGTAGGGCAGGCATGCCAACAACCGCATGCTACAACCTATTGATTCTTCCCGCTTACTGATCCTTGTAAGCCCTCACCATAATCCCATCGCCCTCGCCATCAAGCACCCTTGCCAGTATGCCATCAATCCGCCCTTAAACCATTAAACCTTTGTGCCCATCATGTTTTCAATAAAATGAAGGTTGAAGATAAGAAAGCAGGGGTGGTTATGGCTTCACTAACAAGTAGAGGGTAGAGGGTAGATGGTGTTGTGGCAGCAAGAAAAAACACCCAAGTGGAGTTGGAGCTCTACATCCACACATATGGAGCATCATCCAAGTGGAGCGTGGTCTGCATGAAGAGGCATTGATCATGAAGAGACAATGATTACAGTGGTAGAAACCAACCAAGTGGGGGGAATTTGGGGTTTTCAAGTCTTGACCAAGGGAGAAACCTGCCAAATGCGGGGAATTTGGGGTTTTCGAGTCTCGATCAAGGGAGAAACTGGCCAAGTGCGGGGAATTCGGGGTATGGATTAGAAAAAAAAAATCTTGATATAGCACGCGAGTCGTGTCACAGGCCCTTATTGATTACAGTGAGATGCCTTCTACTACAGTGAGATATTGGGAGCTTCCAAAGCCTTGGGTAAGAAATTGACCAATTATAATTGCATTTTTTTAAATTCATTTTAAAAGACTCACAAAAATGAAAAAGAATTGAAATGCACCAGGGATTTAGGTCTCTGCTTTCAGGTGCTGAATCTATTTATGCATTCAAAAATGCAATTTAAACAACATAAAATGGAGATTTCACCAATATATGTTTTGCCAGATTCCGGTGAAAAAATTCAAAAATTTGAATGTTTAAACTGAAGATTTTCCAAGGTTCTGTGGGCTGCCCAACATGCATGTCATTTGACCTTTTGTTGGATACTTATTTCAAGGTTTACCAAACTATTTTTACCACTGTCTTTTAGGAAAGTCAACTTGATGTCCATAACATCCAATCTTAAGACAAATTTTCTATTGTTTTATGACAACCACCAAGTTTGATAATTCTCCCTTTGAATCTGCCCACAAAACTTTGGTTTGATGCTCTTTTATGGCTTCTCCTTGCATGGGTTAAACAATGGATTTATGTTATCCAAGATTAGCTCATACATATACCATAAAACATCAAACACACCTCTAGAATCTTTAACAACCTAGAATTAAAAATACTAAGCAAACATGACAAATGAACACATGTAGTTTTTGGTCAACATGACCTTGGAAAAACCCCCACAGAGAAAACCAGTGAGAGAGAAAGATATATATATGGAGATCTGAAAAGCAAATGCTACAATATGCAAATACACAAGGAACTTGTTATAACACAAGCTTATCCTCAAGATTGTAATGGAGTCCCTTGATAGTACCGCCCCTCTACCTTAGCATTTGCGCCCCTTGTTGATTGTGCCCGCTAGCTTGGTATTCACCCCTCCTTGTTAGCTCTCTTTGCCAACACTTGAGTGTGCCCTCACTTGCTTGAAGAATGTGCCCACATCTCTTCTCAAGAATGGCACTCTCAACACTCTACAAGCGCACCCCTCTAGCATACAAGCGCTCTTTCTTCTCAAGATGCGCCCCTAACATACAAGTGCCTATCCTCAACTCTTGCACCCCTTAGCTTGTCGCCATGGATGCCCTATCTTGTTTGCGCCCCTCTATGCTCAAGAGTGCACACTCAAACCCTCATGCACCCTTCTCTACTCAAGAAGTGCACTCTTCTTCTTCTCCAACTCACTTGCTCTCTTCCTCTCCTCACTCAACTCTCTCAAGTGAAGAATGAATCTCTTCCTTACCCTTTTGCCTCCTTTAGTCTCTCTTAGACCAAACCTAAAAGATCAAGGGCCTAGATCGCATCTAGTCCAAGTCTAATCAATGGGCGATATTACTTCTCATAAATCTCATTTAGAAACCCACTTTGCTTAAGTATCCATAGTTTATTTTATGTTTATTAATTCACCCAATTGTGAATTAATTGTCACTTTATGACTTAAGTGACAAATTTTACTTTATGACTTAAGTCTCCTAAATAAATGTGAAATTAGAACATAAAGTAAAAGTATAAGGGTAATAGTCTCCTCCTTTGTGTTTAGAGACTCACAAACACAAGGGGACCACTTTCCAAAGTACCCAAATCTCAACATAAACAACGCCTTTAAGTCCTATCCAAAATGTAAAACTTAACTAATTACTATAGTACCTTGGTAGGTACTAATAAACCTTTACACATCAATAAAAAAATCTAATCTGAAGAAACATTTAAAGAGGGTTTTAATAATCTCAAGAGGAAAAACATTTTCAATTATAAAGTTTTATCATGTTCTACTTCTTTATCTCGCTTGAAGATGTAAGCAACTATTATTTTAACATTTCTTTTTATGTTTTCAAGCTAATTCAAGCTGGTTTTTTTTAGCAAGTTAGGATAAGGCTAGCCGAAGAGGGTGAACTCAGAGCTCCGATGATTTTGAGAGTCAAGTTAGGTTTCCACTACGGGCTCTGTGGCTAGGTTTCACTAGCCGCAACCTTGGCCTCCATGGTGTTGCGCGGGCACTGTCCCTTCCTGAAAGAGTGGACAAGAGTTTTCGAGGGCTTGAGAACGGCGGCGGCGAGCCTAGCGGACGCGTGATCCTTCTGCGACTGGTTGTGGACCTTCGATGGCGGCGTTTAGTGGCCGAGGCAGTGAGTAGGGGTCAAGTTTTCAGGATCGCACCCCCTGTCTGTGTCTTCATATCCTAGTGAGGGATCCGTTCTTCTTGCCGGTGCTGGTTTTCAAGGGTTCGTGGGCTCATTTTCAGGGGTGTATTCCGATTTTTCTTGTCGGTGTTGTTTTTCGAGTGTTCGTGGTCTCGTTTTGGGGGGTGTATTGGTCATTGATGCCAAAGTTTTGCGGTGGAGGCGGCTTCGGGTTTTGGTTGCGGTCGATTTCTTGTATTCTCCTCGGTTTTCAGGTCCCTCTTGTCCTCTTCCTTCTTGGCTTGAAGAGGCTTTGGACCAGAGCTTTGAGGTCCACTGGGGGCGTGTGGTGGTTTGGTTAACACTTTGAGGTCCTTTGAGGGCGAGCGGTGTTGGGTAACCACTTCGAGGTCCTTTGAGGCGTGTAGATTCTAGTTTTAGCTTCTTTTTTGGTTCTTGTTGGGGTTTTTTTTGCCCTGCATTGTTGCTACATTTACAGCCCGCGTGCTGGTTTTGGTGTCTACTGGGGATGTTTGTGATTTTGTTTCTAAGCATGGTCATTGGACTTGTACTGCTCTGAGCATCTGTGGGGTCATGAAGATGTAAACAAATTATATTTTCATTAATATAATTGAGCTAATTTTCTACTGGAAAAAAAAGCTAATTCAAGCTGCATGTGAATGTTTTAATAAATTAAAAAAAAGATTGCATCAACCTTGATTTGTCCAATTTGTCCAAAATATAATTAAACAAGACTTTTAAGCTACTTCTACGCACCAAAAAAATGGTAACTAGTTAATTTATTACATTTACCTTTTTTATCGTCAATTTTTTCCTTGTTTGTTTCAATTTCTTGTTTGGAGGTAAGATTTAAAGGAGATGAATCCTTCACTTTAAATCATGAATATGTTGTTAGATGAATAAATGAAAATTGCTCTAAATCCACCAAAGCTAAGTAATTCTATTGAGGAGAATTCTATGAGTTTTTACTCTAGCACTAGATAAACAAAATGAAATGTAAAACTAAAAGAATTATTAAAGGTCCAAAATGACTAAATTTCAATTAACAAAAACCTATAAAGATATATGATTTTGTTAGCAAAGGTCACAACGCAAATTTACCTCCACATTTATTAAGTATCCATGTCCTTGGTGTGGATTATCCATTTTCTCATTATGGTTCGTCAACTCTACACCATCTACTCACAAATTTTCAATCATCACATTCTATCCACTATAATTTATCTCATCGCATTCTAAATCACCTACCCCCCAAATAGCTGACTGGAATTAGTGTTATGGGGGAATGATTGAGAGCTACATCCCCCAACTTGGGAAAAGTACCCAACCTCCTTAAAATTTTGACCATTAAATTCCTTATTCTCAACATGAAGTAAAGAAAAAGGTGCACCTATAGAGAGAGAATACCCTCCTCTTGCATTTACTTCTACAAGTTTAATCAAAACAAGAGCTCGAACAAAATTGTCAAATGCAATGGAGAACTCAACCTGCACAAGAAACAAACTTTGACAAAAATCATCATAAATTGTGGATATGAAGTTACTCATTGTTCATTGTCCCTGGTTTTCTTTACACTCCTAAAGTGTATTGGTCAATTGAAGACTATGCATAGGAAAGTAAAAATATTTTCAAGTTTGTTTCTCCTTGCTGGCAAAATTTTCTCTCTATTTTTCACTCCCAACATCCAAGGCTTAAAAGAAGTCAACAATTCAAGCTCAAGGCACTACATATGCATCTTTTAGTGGCTACTCATTAAACAAATTCAATATATCCAAGTTGGTTATTAGACCACTTGTGGTTGAGTTCTCCTACATATTGAAACAAGGAGGAGATGAGTATAGAATCTCAAGGAAAATTTCGTGTTGAGCGTATTTCTCTTTTGTCTCATCAACTCTTAGATTAATAATGTTGAAGTATCTTTAATCTTCAGTGTATAACAACTAATCAATAATGTCATATACTTTTCAACTAGTGTCATCTAGCACAAGACTTGTAGTAGATGTCTCTGATGATGGAATCATTATCCATTTTGGTTCGATGTTATAGGAAGCACCATCATCTTCACCCTTCCACCATCTCTAAGGAAGCACCATCATCCTCACCCCCCCGAGGGTCCTCTTCTTTACCATTGTATCTTCACCTTCCTTGAGGATCTTCTTATGAATTACATCAAATAATACATAATATTCTTGTTGCTTGACTTTAGTTCTTTGACATGCTTCAAAAACATCATCTATGGCTTCATTACTTGTGTTTTGTCTCACAAGACACCTCTCTAGAATAAGCATCATGGTTGAGTTTTCAATGAAATTGCAACCATCTTTCTATTAAACTAGCCTTGCATTCTCAACTTCTACCAACCAGAATAAACCATGTTCTTTCACACCCATAACAATCACCTTTTTGCTACTATCGCTGAAATTTGTATGTAAGTGTGGGTTATGCTTCATTATACTACTTATTGAAAAGTAGATTTTTTCCCATAATAGACATCTTTAATCACTACCATTTTACCTCTTAGCTGGAGCAAGACATTTCCCTTTCCTCTAACCTTGTATTCTCCTTTGCCACTCAAGCACAACATAACTGATATGAGATTTATCCTCTACAAAATTAGTGTAGCAACCAACATTGTTAGTGAAATCTCTAGATTCTCCTAAATCAATGTACCAATCAACCTTACTACTCTTTGAATCCTTGTTTCTGACCATGAACAAGGAAATTTTCCTCCTTGTTTTCAGTTGCATTAACATGTTTCTTTCCATATTGATAAAAAAAATTCTCTTAGCTATGCTTTTCATCCCACAATCACTTCTTGCAAACTCTACTTGTATGCCCTAATTTTCCACAATAAAAGCATTTAATTGCTTTTGTACTTTTACTTCACTGAAAAGAGTTATATCCATCATTTTCATCCCTTTGTTTGCTATGCTTGGTTTTAAACTTCATTGCATGTTCCATGCAATGCACTAGCCATGTTTATGCTCCCAATGAACAACATTATCATTAAGTACTTGAACAATTTTGTCTTAGTTTTTATTGATGACATTCTTGTTTATTCTAAGACAAAGGAAGAGCATAAGGAATACCTCAGGCTAGTATTGCAAGTGTTGAGAGAACACCAACTATATGCTAAGTACAACAAGTGTGACTTCTTTCGGAGATAGATTCATTACTTGGGACATGCGATCTCAGAGAGAGGAGTTGCAATAGACCCTTATATGGTTAAGGCAATCATAGCTTGGCCTACCCCTAGGAATGTATCAGAGGTGAGATCATTTATGGTATTGGTTAGATACTATAGAAGGTTTATCCAAGGATTTCCAAAGATCGACCATCCAAACACCTCATTACAAAGAAAGGGAGTGAAATTTGTGTGGTCAACAAACTGTCAAGTAAGCTTCTAGCAACTGAAGCAACTTCTAACTAATGCACCTATCTTAAAGATTACAGACACAGATAAGGATTTCTTAATTTTTACATGTTACCCCCCTCGCCTAGGGGTAACTAGAGGAGATCATGTCTCAGGGCTTGCACTAGAGAACATGATCCCAACCATGATGATGAGCAACATGTCCACAGATGGAAGCCCAACAACCCCCCTCATTCACCTCTACAACTACAAGTCAACCAAGGCTCATCACATCCAAGCAACCCAGAGTATAAGAGATGGTAAATCATCGTCACCAAGAGGTATGTTAGTCCTTCTTTTATGTAAAGTGTTGTGGTTAATTTGTCGAGCATGTGGATGAGGATGTTTGGTTGAAGTTGGATAATGGATAATTGGTTTGGGAAATTGTGTCAGTTGCTTGTTTCAACTTGGTGGTAAGCTTATATGCCCTAGTCTCGTGTTGTCGCCACCCAAGGAAAAGGGGTACTATTGGGGGGCCCTCACAATGGTAACGTTCCATTCCCCACCATACTTAACACTTTCCATCCTGGAGCCTCTCATAATGTATTAAACTTTGACAATGGGTCATGGTCCATTCTCTCATGAGAAGAGGGGCTGAAGGCCCAGAGGTTGATTGCAGCTGCTATTAAAAGAATAAGAAAATGATGCTAAAGAAAGAAAGGAATGATAGCAAAAAGGACTAACAAAATCCAATCCAAACTTGATCTCTACTCTTTCAGTGCTCACCCCGGTCCCAAATAACAATGTGTAGCTTGAAACCTTGTAAAATGGGACTTGCAAGTGACTTGAAAATATGATAAACTGGACTAGAAATATGGTTGATAAAGGGCTTTGGAAAAAATAGCACCTAACTACGTGGTAACTCAAGAGCAAGCACACCTTCCACAAAGGCGCTCATAGAAATGGATTTAATGACACCAAGGGCCATGAAGTAAGCCCTTAAACCATATCACTATCGCACTTACTCTTGAAAGGATTTTTGTTTTTATTTCCTGTCACTCTCGGGACCTATCCCTCTACCTGAGTTATTTTATTTCTTGTCTAGGTGGCACACTTAATAGAGTTGGATGAAGGCCCTCCCATACTTAAACTTGTCAACTCACATGGGGTCTTGGGATGGTGTGATGTTTGAAGGGGATACTGAGGTGAATTGTCTTGAATGGCTTATATCTTAAGTTACAACTTACTTTGCATACTTTAAGGACTAATGTTTCTTATGAACCTTGGCTAACCTTGTTTTATACTTTGGTTTGTTTTGGATGGCCCTGACATGATTCCTTGAGGGACGTCCAGGGCTTGTAACCAGGGCGTTGTGCCTTTATTTGGAGGACCTTGGCACACGTGATGGAGAGCAGTGGGTCGTTCAGTGATTCACCACCCTCAGACATCAACTCTCGCATCCTCAAAACATTGAACGATGGATAAATGGGATTGGAATCGACAAATTCAGTCATGTTGACACATGTATGGGATGGAATCACATAGGCTGGGCAAAGTACCCCATAGCTTATTCCTCACCCGAATCAGGGACGTTGTAGAAGTAGACAGTCAGAGACATGACAAAGATGAGATGTAGCTCCCTAGAGCCTGGATGTAACACTCGGATATTGGACGTTGGACCTAGTTTGATGATGACGTCATCTTTTAGGGTTTGATGGAACTAAGGTTTGGAGGATTCTTAGGGTATTGATGATGGTTGGTATGATTTTGAGTAGGAAGAGACATGACTTGCCCCACTCCACTATAGATGGATGCCACGTGACCTTTAGAGGCCCCTTCCTTACCTAATGAGGCTTGACGTCTCACACATGTGCTATTTTGATTGTATATTTCATTTATTGCACTTTGTAGAGGTTAAATGAGGGGTCAACCCCACTTAAAACATTGTTATGTTATGTTATGCGAACAGAAATGTAGCACTAGCCTCATATATAGAGGCTAAACCTCATTTTCATTTTTTCATCATCATTCCTCACCATTGTGAGGTGCTACTTTTGAAAATTTCACCCTTTTGGGGTTACTAGCTCTTGCTCTCTCACGCACTATGCTTGGAAAGGATATTTTTGTGGATGGCTCACTGATTTGGATTGATATTTCTGCAATTAGGGTGAAATTCTTTGGTTTCTTGGATGAAGTAAGTAAATTTATGCAATTATTGCTTATGCTATTGATATTTATAGCGAAATTGCTATTTTATTGCAAGACGTCTTGTTAACTGAAACCCTAAGAGGGGAACATAAGTGCTTCTTTCTCTCACAAGGTTATATTTGTCTAAAATTGGTTAATTTTCCTCGCCAGAGTTAGAACCCTAAAGCCCTAAAGTGCTATCACTTTAGTAATTTAGCCCTAGACATTTGATCTTTGACCTAGTTGAAGCTACAAGAAGGGAGGAACGATTTCTAGGGCCCAAATGTGCTTGTACTCTAGACGTCCTTCTCCTCAAGATCTAAATCCTAAGGCCCAAATGTGCTTGCACCTTAGGGTTTAGATCCTACCTCTTGGTTTCAAGTAGATCAACCTTCAAGCTTGGTTGCATTTGAGACTCCATAACCCTAGAAAGGAACTAATCTTGAAGCAACTCTCTTGGTGAACTGATTGATAAACTCTCTCTCTCAAAACTGTCAAGCATTCTACTGATTGTACTAACACTAACCTTAGTAAAACTCACTAAATTACTTGTTGTTGTGATAAAATTTTGCTACAACCATCTAAATCTACACTAAATTGTTGCATACACTCATCTAAAGGTGGCTTAACTCACTCAGAAACAACATCTAACAATTGGATAATATTTTATTGGTTGCATGCTCAATTTTCATGGTTAATTGTGGTATTTCTGAGTACTTTATCTTATTATCATTGCAAAATACTTATCGTTGTTATAAGACTGGTTTATTGTTGCAATTTTCAACAACCATAGCTAACTAACTTGTCTAGTGTCTCAAAGAGGTCATTGCTGCATTATTTGGCTTGGAAATTGTTATATATATGTTGTAAAGTGTTCTTGTTTTGGGTAGGTACCAAATTATCTTTAAACCTCTTTTCTTCCTTGACCTAGAGAAACCATTCGGTGATCAAGATAGGGGGAAGTAGGCTTGACTACTAAACTTTCTATTTGATCCCTTGAGGTCACCAAGGAAGCCTCCCTTGTGGTGGACCTCTTCCATCACTAAAATGAGGGTAGATCCCACTAAGGTCATAGTGGTAGTTTCTTCCATTGTTACACAAGATATGGGGATCTTGTGGTAGGCTTTGCAAAAGTACAAATCCCGCGATAACAATACATATGTCTGCAATGTTAATGTTTATGCTATTATTATAGTTCTTTGCATTTCATAAGATAAGAGCATAATAAGAACAAGATCACTGAGAAATACACATCCACAAGAGACACATCATTTATCCTGGGAAACCCTCTAGGGGAAGAAAACCCAGCAAAAACTTCCTTATCATAA